>PVJI01012385.1:0-51786 GCA_004026765.1 Micronycteris hirsuta | reverse complement strand
TTACAGGGAACCAACAGGAAAAAAAAGGAGGTTGGATCTCAAACCAATGGGGTGGACCAGAAGGAAGAAACAAGAATTCAAAAAAATGAGGAGGGACTCAGGAACCTCAGAGACATTTGTAAACGACCCAATATCCGGATCATAGGGCTGCCAGAAGGACAAGAGGAACACCAAGAAATTGAACGTATTTTTGAACAGATAATGAAGGGAAACTTCCCAGATCTGGCAAAGGAAATAGGCTTCCTGGAAATCCAAGAAGCTCAGAGAACCCCAAAGAACTGGGACCCAAAGAGGAACACACCAAAGCACATCATAATTACATTACCCAAGGTCAAAAATAAGGAAAGAATCTTACAAGCAGCAAGAGAAAAAGAGACAGTTACCTACAAAGGAATTCCCATAAGACTGTCAGCGGATTTCTCAAAGGAGACCTTCCAAGAAAGAAGGGGCTGGAGAGAGATATTTCAAATCATGAAAACCAAGGGACTACAACCAAGAATAATCTATCCAGCAAAACTTTCATTTAGAATGGAAGGGCAGATAAAGTGCTTCTCAGATAAGGTCAAGTTCAAGGAGTACATCATCACGCAGCCTCTACTATATGAAATGTTAAAAAGTTTCGTATGACGCCCTGGCTGGTGTAGCTCAGTGGATTGAGCGCGGTTTGGGAACCAAGCGGTCCCGGTTCGATTCCCAGTCAGGGCATATGCCTGGGTTGCGGGCCAGGTCCCCGTGAGGGCCATGTGAGAGGCAACCATACATTGCTGTTTCTCTCCCTCTCTTTCTCCCTCCCTTCCCCTCTCTCTAAAAATAAATAAAAATAAAATCTTAAAAAAAAAAAAAAGTTTCGTATGAGGACTCAGGAGCAAAGGCACTGAGGCCAGATCATACCGGGGAATTCAGATCAGTCACAGCCAAGACGCTTCTGAGGTAAGCAAGCAAAATACAACCAGAGAAACAAAATAGAACCAGAGACATTGAAGTTTAGAACATTCTGGCAGTAACCAGAGGGGAGAGGGAAGGGGAGCAGGGGGACAAGGGTATTCAGGAACTGCTATAAAGGACACATGGACAAAACCAAGGGGGAGGGGGGAAGCAAGGGAGGGAGGTGGGTTTGCTTGGGGTGGGGGGAGGGTAAATGCAGACAACTGTAATTGAACAACAATAAAATAATTTTTTAAAAAAAGAATTCAGAGGGCAACAGGAGAGCAAGGTTTTCCTCCTTACTGGACTGTGGCTTGACAATGGCTGATCGCGGTTCCTTTCCAGGGGTCTTTTACCCCTACGAGTCTTATCAGGTTCTGATAATTACTCCCTCCCCTTGTACCTGTTTCCCACTATCATTAGGTGTGGGTGCCTCACCATCCCTTAATAGTGTCCCTTAAACCCATCCACACCTTTGTAAGCAAGCCATTATTAAAATATCTGTAATAACCCTTTTGAGTTTACTGTCTATTTCCGGCTCCCTGGCTGATACACAGTGACCTCGAAACTTGCTTCAAAATCACTTGGAGAAATATAGATTCCCAGATCCTACCCAAGACTGAACGAAGCAGAATTTGTATCCTTGGAGCTAAAGAACATATAATTTTGATAAACAGCCCAGGTGATTCTGAGGGAGCCAACATGGCAACCATCCCCAGACCAGCATGTGCAAACCGCCGCTGTCCAGACCCTGAGATGCCAACACAAAGCATTGAAAACATGATGCCTGCAGCACACGCTTCCCTCTAACACCAGAGCAACCAGCACTCAGCCAGAGAAGTGGGTTCTCCACGGGACGCCCAAAGCCGAGAAATGCAAGCATACAGTCTTCCATTGATAGACGCTCCTGAGCGTGTTAAGTAAATGCTGGACTACCCCCCTTCGTGTGTGATTAGATCCTCAATTGGAAATCACTTTTCAACTACTTTTCCGGGAAATGAAATTCATATCCACCTCCATCTGGTGCCAAAATTAACAAAGTGGAAAATGCCAACCGGCTTAGGCCTGTCCAGCTTTAGTGCAGAGTGGGCTTTAGGCCACCCAGTGCCTTTCAGCCTTGCGGACAGGAGGCCCGTTTGTGCCCGAAGACCAGGAGCCTCTGCTAGGACTGGCCAATAAACAGAAGCAAGAGCCCAACCTGCTGCAGTCTCTGAGGATCTACTCCCCATTCCGAAGCTCAAGGCATCGGAGAGATGGGCTAAGCTGACCATCTGTTCTTCTCTCTGATAATATGTAATTAAGTAATTTATTTATTCAGCTCTTGAACCCCTTCCTCTCACCTCCCATTAGTCAGGGATGATTATGCCAGACCCAGCTGTAGGCAGCATATTGCACACTCAGGCAAGTGCCGTGCTACAAAGCACTATGCTAGCCTCCTGGCTACAGCCACCTCTCGGACCCAACCGTAGGAGGGACTGCGTGAGGCTCGCTGCTCCGCTGGCTTTGCTTTCTTCCCCAGCGGTTAGATGGCACTTCCCCACTGTGCATGAAACCATTTACTATGCATATTTAATTCATTTGTTCAAAGATGAATTTACCCACATCCTCTGATCGCTTCCACCAGGCCGGCTTACTGGCTAGGCAGCACCAATGGATTTTCCCATCGGGCAGATTTCATCAAGATATAAACAAACACACATACACAGTGCCTGGCACATGGCTCTAGAGGGAGGGGATTGATTCCATAAGCCTCTGGCAAAACTGAGAGTAGAAACTCTGATTACATATAGCACATGTAATGCTTTCCATATTATACATAATGGGTTGCAGATTACATGTGTGTGTTTACGGTGGCCTGACCAACAAACAGTTCCCTTTTTCTGACAGCAGCTTTTTAGCATTTTAAAGGAGAACCGTCACTCCTTTATCTATGTCCTTGTAGTTTCAGTGGGGCTGGCCCGATCGAGGGTTGGGCTGAAGAGCTTGGCCATCTGAACAAATGCAAGGTCTAGAAATTATTGAAAATATTGGTAAAATGGAGCCTTTTCCACTGAGGTCTAAGAAGATAACATGGTTGTCTGTATGGATGGATGGTGGCCATCTTGCCAGTTTACCTTCAGCTTGCTGAATAAAATCAATCAAAAACACAAAACAAAACTAAGACCTTAGAGGACCAAGTCCTGATCAACCAAGTTACCATTTGACTGTCTCGACCCTGCTGAAGCCACCCACGTTCCTGGACTTCCCTATTATATGAACCCATAAATTCCTGTCATTGCTAAGTCAGTCAGTTATTTTTTGACACTTGAAAAAATAAGAATTTTGATTAATATGCTGTGTGTATTTTCAATGTGATAGGTCACTGTAAAACCTCAATAACCAGGCTAAATTCACCTGACCTTAGTACATTCCCTTTTTTTAATAGATTGTACAGTTGGGATGTAAGAAGATAGAGACCACACTGCAAAAGGAACTTCAACCAGTAATTCCAAACAATAGATGCTTGAGAACAGGAAAAGAGTTAAAGATTATTATAGTAAAACCTAACGGCCAAGGATAGTAGCAGTTTTCCAAACTAAACACACTCTTATCATATGACCTAGCATCATGCTCACTGATATATACCCAAAGGGAAAGAAAGCTTAGGTCCGCACGAAGACCTGCACATGGATGTCTATAGCAGTTTTATTCATAATTGCCAAAAGTATTCAGCGTGAAAAGAAATGAGGTATCGAGGCACAAAGAGACATAGAGGAACCTTAAATGCATAGTACTAAATGAAAGAAGCCAAACTAAAGAGGATGCATACTGTGTGACTCCAACTCTATGACATTTTGGAAAAGGCAAATCTATGCAGACAGTAAGAAGATCAGCGTTTTCCATGAATTGGGGTGGGCAGGGAGGGATGATTAGGCAGAGCACAGAAGACGTTTAGGGTAGCAAAATACTCTGTGTGATATCATAATTATTGATACATGTTACAATACATATGTTCAAACCCATAAAGTGTCAAGCGTGAACCCTTGGAGCACAGGTGGCAAACACAAGGACTGCAGGCCGAATCCAGCCCTCCACCTTGCTTTATCCGGCCTGGCACCTTGTTTCTACCTGACGGCAGCCAAGCTCTCACTTAACTGTTAAGAAGTAGTTACATTCATACAGTCCTAAAACTACATTCAGCCCTTTGAAGGCAACCACGAGGCTGATGTGGCCACCGGTGAAAATGAGTTTGACACCTCTGCCCTAAAAGAAACTACAGACTTTGGGTGATCATTATATGTCAATGTATATCCATGCATTGTAATAAGTGTACTACTCTGGCGGGGGCATTTACAATGAGGAGGTTGTGAATGTGTGGGGACAGGGGCATATAGGAAATCTCTGTACCTCTCTCCAGTTTGGCTATGAACCTTCAACTGCTCTTAAGAGGGAACTCTTGGCCCTGGTTGGGTAGCTCAGTTGGTTGGAGCATCATCCTGATGCACCAGGGTTGCGGTTTGACCCCCAGTCAGGGCACATGCAGGAAGCAACCAATGAGTGCATGAATAAGTGGACCAACAGATCAATGTTTCTCTCTTTCTCTCTCTCTCTCTCTCTCTCTTTCTTCCTCTCTCTAGAATCAATTTAAAAATTAAACAATGAAGTCTTAATTTTAAAAATTGTACTGAAGGTTACCAGCAATGGGGGAGAAATGATAAAATAGGATGACTGTCGTGGCAGGTGTGAAAACAAAATGCATTGAGTACACTCAGATCACACGTGATCGGGCAAGTGTTCCTCGACTGTTTTGCATAAACCTTCACGGTACTTTCCCACGTGTGAGCACCTCCCTTCCTTCACTTCCATCTGCGCCAATCCAATGGTGGGGGTGGAAAGTAAAGTTAGGGCTTTCCTTAAGGAACTGACAAGTCACCTGTCTTCACAGATGTACTGGCCGTACCCCAGCCATGTTCTCTACTGAGAGAAACAGCAGCTAAGATGTCATGTCTAGCTGCGGAATAACATCGAGAAGACTCTACCTTAGATCTGAGTGTGCGTGGGGGGAGAACAATTTCTAGGAACAATCTCACTTGTCTGGTGGGCCTCACACTTCATCTCCAACACAAACGTGCTATTAGGTGAATCTGCAATAACTGATACAAATCTCTCTGCTGAGCCATTGGGAAATTCCAACCTTTGTAAGTCGGAAAGTGCTGAACCGGCAACCTTTTAGAAAAGAGTATCTATCTTTTTTTTTTTTTTAGCTGTTTCTGGGGAATTGCATATAAAGCATTCTGAAAAAAAAAAATGTTCCTTCTTTTTCAGGATCTGTTTAGCCAGCTTGATATGAGGTTGCCCAGGACAGATACTGTCAGAGCTTGAAGTGTTTTCAGAATCGGATTCACAGTAAAAATGTTTTCCAATATGGTGTTTGAACATCAAAACCAAAACAACCCTCGAGGAGGTTGGGGGAACAAGAAAGCATTCTCTAATTTTTTAGTCCCTATAAAATGTCTGAAGAATTTATTTTCTCTACCAACATTCCTATCACTTAATGATTTGACAGTTCCTTCTGAACAATGTCTTTAAGAGATTTACATTTAGAAGAACTAGGCAAAACATTTTGATTGACTACAGTAAGCCGCAAAGTGACATATTCTGATTGATTTTAGATGGGAAAGAGAGAACCATATGCTAAATGTTTCTGTCTTCTTATGGCTGAAAAGAGTAATTACTGGTCAGGTCCCAGAGGTTTCAGAAATGGTTAAGCACCCAAGCTTCAATTTCTAGTTAAATCTTTGAGTCTTTCTTCTGATGATTAATGCAGCTTTGCAAAAGATACTCTAGTGGCAACTTCCTTGGAATAAGAAGTCAATGACAAAACCTCAACTTATCTTATTGAGCTTATATTTTGACATAACTGTCAAAAGATAGCTTAATTTTTCTAAAGATTAACTTATATGTGATAAATCTAAGAAAGACTACTAGAGGGGAGTTTAGAATGTTTGGGGTATATCCTTCATCTTTAGAGGCTGTTATGAACTGAATGTTTGTGGGTCTTCAAAATTCACATGTTGAAGCCCCACCTCCCCACCGGCCTACACCCGATGTGATGGTTTTTGGAGGTGGGGCCTTTGGGAGGTACTCAGGTCTACATAAGGTCATAAGGGTGGGGCCCTCGTAATAGGATGAGTGGCCATATATAGACACCAGACAGCCAACCCTCTCCCCACCCCCAAGGCAAGCACAGAAGAAAGGCCATGTGAGGACATAGTAAAAAGGTACCATATTTGGCTGTGTATAATGCACACCACGTTTTTGTGTGCATTATACACGGGATTATTACACCCATTATTATACACATGGTATGTAATCATTATACCCATGTATCATGGGCACCCTTATTTTTCCCTCAAAAGTTCGGGTGAAAAGCTGTGCATTATACGCGGCTAAATGCAGTAATCGTCTGCACGCTAGGAAGAGCGTCCCGCCACAACCTGACCATGCCGGCACCCTGATCTCAGGTGTCCAGCGTCTGGAACTGTGAAAAAATAAATTTCTGTTGCTTTAAGCCACCCAGTCGATGGTATTTTGTTACGGTAGCACCAGCTGACTAATACAGGGACCATATGCAGAAAAAAGTACCAGGCTCTAACATCCTTTAGCAAATAGTTTTGGGGGTGTGCCTGCCGGGCCTACTTCCCTACTGCTGCAAACGGACCCCTCCACCCACAGCACGTTGATGCACTTGCTCCCCTGCCCATAACTCACTGGCCCACAGGGAGACACCTGGCGAACCAGCTGCTCCCAGCCATGCCGGAGCCTGAGAGGCAAGAGGAGAAATCAATAGCGATCCTGCCTTTATTTAAAATTTTGCATTTCGTTCACCATGGGATTTTTTGCATTAATTTTTATTTTTAAAAATATCGCATTGAAGTATTATTTTTCTGGACTATTGATATTTTTAGGCAGCGCGTTATATTTTTCTACCTGAGTTTTCACTCGCCCTACCCCGCTCCATCCCTGCTGACGAAGACAGGTGTTTCCTGAATTTGGGAAATGGTCTGAGAAAGCATTTGGCCTGCATACTGTGTCTATGTTTAGTTTGGCCATCAGCATTACTTCATTTGAATGCTTTTAGGCTAAAAATGTACTCTGTGCTGCCACTGTCCCATCGCTCCACATTAATTAAAATGTGGCCCCGCCCCCAGAAGGTCCTTGGGCCTGACTCTGGTCTTCTGGGTGGGACTGGTCACTGAGGTTGAGAAGGTATAACCAAGGACCCCATGAAGCCTCCAAACTCTGAAAGGTGCGGGGAAAGTCCAGCTGTAGCCAGAAAAAGTGAAGCAGATGTGCAGAGAGAAGCCAAATAGAGATCACTAGGGAGATAACAGGGAAGCTTGACTGTGCTGACTTGAACTTCCTCTTCCTGTCACCCAAAGAGCAGCCCTAATTCTACTTTTGGTCTCAATGAAACACCCACACCCCGTCTCAGTAACCCACTCCCCTCTCCGCCTTCCTGAACTGGGCTCCTGACACATGGAAACAAATAATGCTAAATAAGTCTCCTCCAAAGGAAAAAACCATTGCCCTTTCTTACCTTCTAGTGACTGTAAAATGAGGCGATAAACAAGTGAGCTCCGTCTCGCACACAGTCCATGCACTGTCCAAAGAGCGGCCATTTGAAAGGAGCACAGATCTTTCCATTCTACAATCTCTGTTGTGCTGTTCTTAACCCCAGCTGCGCCTCAGATCCCCTCAGCACTTGCCAACTGGTGAGCACTGGAGCCATAAAGAATGCTGCCTAGGCCCATGCTGTGACTTACTGTTCAGAATCAATTTTAATCAGGAAACAACACGCTCATTCAAATAAAATAAAAATAAAACACCAGGAAGGAAACCCAAGTTGGATTCCAAGCAAAACTGAAGACTTCAGCCTTTGCACAGAAAATCTAATTCTGCCAAAATTTAATACATTTTTACATTTAATTTTGCTCTGATTTATGGCTGTGTCTCCTGGGTACCAGTGGTATGCAGAAAACCATTAACTCTGTGGAGGCCATTGTTAGTTTTTATAATAAAAAATGCATACTGCTTATACCATTATTGCTTAGGAAATTAGGGAGCGCAGCTTCTAGTGCCCTGTGTGTGGAATACTGTAGCAAACCACTTAACTTGCAATAATAGAGTATTGACTGGGTACAGTGATCTGTGAGACACAGCCAGTCAGATTAAGCTGCCACCACACTGCCCGACAGAGCCTCACTTATAATACCTTTATTCCACCTTCACCAAAAAATTCCAAGCAGATTAGCTGCAAAGAGGGCCTCGAAGGCTCTTCCTGTAAAGTATATATTATTTTCCTCTTTTCACTCTGTTTTCAAATACTTAATTAAAATACTGACTTCTTTTCTCGTCCTGCCTAGAAAATCTTCAGGACTTTGCAACACTGAGCCCAAGATTTAAGCGCTATCTGAATTCAGAGGAGGTGTTGCTGAAGCTAATTTCATGTTTATCAACATAATCACCATCCCAAAAGCTTGGGTTATCATTTGCAGGTCTTAAGAGTAGAACAGAATAAATTTAAGAGCTTTAAAATGCCTTTGAAGTGAGCTACATCAGCCCGAGGTGTCCAAGCACAGAGGTGCGCACGCTCTCGGCAGGATGCTGGCTGCAATTGGCCCCCTTTCCCTCTCCTTCTCCCTCTCTTTCTCCTGCCGCCCTCTTCCCTCTCTCTCTTTCCTCCTCTTCCCCTCGCCTCTTCCTCCTTCTTCTTCTCTCACTCTCTCTCTCTCACACACACACATGCTCACTTGTTCACACATGAACTTGTCATTATTTCCTAGTTAATCTGCTGAAGGGATCTAGCATAATACACAGTGACAGGAAATGATAAGATATCTTCTGGTCCTGTCACTCGTCTTTAATGACCCCCGGAACATTTAGTCAGAGGCCTTTCCTTTGCATCCCAATGCTGAAACCTATTAGCATTATGGACAGATCCTAAGCATGTGAGCCATATGAACCTACATAATAAGAGAGAAGAGACAGAACCCAGGAAAATACGTCCCCTGCCACCGGCCACAGGAGGAAGAAGTGGGTATAACTCAGGAAACAAATAGACAAAAACATCAGGCCCCCAAAATACTTTCCCCTGTTTATCACCATCGGTATTACTACTACGACTTGAGGCATTATCTACCTGCAATAATTACAAAACTATGAGACTTTGGAACATATTGTTGGGGCACAGCTCTTGATGGGTCTCTCATATTCCTGGAAGTCTTCTGAGAAGAAGCATTGACAGGGTTTTCCTTGGCTATCTTCTCAAGGATGTTTGAACAGCAAAAAACATTGAAAGATATAGTGTCCCCCTCTGGGGCGGAGGACAGATTTATTTCCTGACAAGTGTAAGAAAGACATCATCCCTCCCTGAGGCAAAGTTGAGTCAGGTTTGCTCACGGCCCCTTAAAAATTGGGGTTTTCTAAACTCGTAGTTCCTCAACTGTGACACAAAATCAATGCACGTACCATGTCCCCCAAGGGACCCTCTGTACCACCCTACAGACTTGGGGGACAAGGGGAACCAATGGGGTCTTGAAGCTCCCGCCAAGCTGTGAATAATGAAGTCCTTTGCCTCTCCCCAGGGGCCTGACGTTTCAGCTGCATCCCGGAACCTGTTGCAGGACAACGTGTTCGCCTACAAATAGGGTTAAATTTCCAATCTTCAGTTCCAGGCATTCACCAAACTTAATGAATTAAACTGTAACTTGAATATGACCAATTCTTCCCTTATAGGTATAACAAGTTGTTTGACTCCCAAATTTCAATGGTTTAAGTGGTCTTAAAATATTCCCCAATCACTGTTACTCCCAAGGGAATGCCCATGAAGCAATGCATCAACAAGGTCCCCACACAAAACTGCCTTGTTCTCCCTCTCCTGTGCCAACTGCCTCCACAGGTGTTTTGAGGTCCCTCCGGCCACTGCTGACCACATCCATTTTATTAGTGCCAGTGAAGCTTCCTCCTCTTCCATTCTGTGCTGTGCCCTCACACTGAGACCCTGAAGCTGCACTGCTTGGACACAGAGTCCCTAAAGACTTGCGCAAGAAAGAAAAATGACAGCGACTTTAGACCGTTGTCCCACTAACTAATGAACTCAAGCCCATTCCATTGTAGAAGACAAGAAAGACAAAACAATACCTTCAAGATTTTTGTCTCTCCTCCTCCTTGAAACCTTTATTCTAATCAAACTCCCCTCTCCAATTCAAACTAAGAATCCAAAGCTCTTATGTCAAAGGATATAGACAGACTGGGGCAAGGGTCTAACCCCTCCATTCATCCTGTTAACAGTCCTATTGCACATCCCTCAAGTCTATAAGGACATCTGCCAACCAAGGAGCAGAGAACTACACCAAAGAAAATGGAATATCAGTTAGACAAATAGTAGAGAAGAAAACAGAAGCCAAAAAAAAAAAAAAAAAAAGATGGAAGGAAATGGACTAGACTTTAAATATAATATGGGAAGTATGCACCTAGGCACTAAACAAGATCCTGGCAGAAAGGACAAGATTGTCAAGGTCATTCCCAACCTTGAGCACCTCTATTTAGGGCAATAGTTCCTTGCACAAGTACCCCGGGCTCTGAAATTCATCACGCTTTTATCTAGATGTGTTCGTATATTCAAATAGGCTAACTGGTAATTATAAAGAGCAGTACATGCAAAACATGGGTGGACTAGAGTAATTGCTACTCAATATGAAGCTAACCAAAATCTGAGTCTGTCATTTTTCTGTCTTCATCTTCCAAAAAAGAAGAAAATGCAGACTTGCAAGGGATCAAGAGAACCATCTGGATCAGAACGCCTCCCAAATTTCACATCCCGCCCTGCCATCCAAACAAGGATTTAGAAGTGCTTTCCCTAAACCACTAACTGAACGGTGTCTGCCAATTTCTCCCAGAACTTGGCTTTTCTTAACAAGCCATTCCACTGCCTTTATCCCTTTTGTTCTTTGTAATGAGAATAAAAGAAACTGGATGAATTGTCCACAATCACCAGGGATATCATGGAGGTAAGAGGTATGTAATAAATTGTATAAAAATGGGGGTGGGGGAGCTTTTCTGAGAAAAATCCACAAATAAAAAATACCATCTAGAAAGCTGACAGTTTTATAAATTGGTCCATAAAACAGTAATGCTCAAATTTTTTACCAGCTTTGAAATTGTTTAGCTTTGACAGAAATGACCCAAGTAGCAAGGCCTATATTTCTATAAGGAAAGTGATAAATACGTAAAACATAGCCAGGAGCAACTTTTGCCCACAAATCGAAGGCACTGAGTGGCTTCTAGAGAAGCCTGAACTGGCATCTAACACAGCTGAGCAGTGATTTCCTGGACAGAGGTCCTCAGGAAGGCCCCTGGAGTTACCCACTGCCCTGGCCCAACCCCAAGTTTGATCCGACTTTGGTCACTGAGACAATATCCAGACTACCCATAGTTTGAAAAGATCTAAAAATAAGAAAATTTCCATTGACTCTGAAAGAGAAGTTTTGAGAAAATATCTCATCCCTGTGCAATAGACTCTCCCAACACTGACTCTACTCCCTAGGAGTAAGTTAACTACTATGGAAATGCTCAGTGCTTTGCCGGACCATGCATCATGGGGTCAACAGTACATATTTGGTGGAGGCCAATCTCAAGTTCAAATACCAGCTCTGCAATTACTGCCCCCAATGACCTCAGGAAAGTTCTAAGATATTCCTTACACCCAATTTCTGTACCTCTAAAATAGAGATAATAATACTTCCATGTATGTCCCTTATAAAACAAAAAATTGGCAATCAACCATAATAACATATGAAATAGAACCCAGCTATACAGCAGAATTGTCACAGATTTCCAAACTTTTGCCACCACAAAAAAGGAAGCACCACCACAGAATAACAACTACTTCGATAGCCATGAGATACAAAAACCCATGCCACAGAAAAGACAGGGATTAAAGAAAACAATTATCCACCACCTCTCCTTCTGGAGGTATGGTTTTTATTTCTCCAACCTCTAGAAATGTTGAGGCTTCAACTCCTTCAGTGAACAGGAGCTGACAGACGATGAAAAAGGATGCTCAGAACAGGAGCCATGGGCCATGCAGTCAGCAATGGCTGAGAAGCCCTAAGACCTCGCCCTGACTAGCCATGCCTGGAGGACTCTCTTCACCTCTCTGAGACCCTCAAATCCTCAATGGTAAAATGAGAGGTTAGAAAGGCATCGGTTCTAGAAGGTCCACTGGAGCTGACAAAAAGCATTCTAATTTTCCACGATTCTATTGTACTAAATCAAACACGCAGATGATCGAAAAAAGATTGCAAGTCAGGTTACCTTTTCCCTGAAGAAATTAAGCTTGCATTCCAGGAAGCTCATGCCTTGTTTGGCAATGAACATCTAGATCCATTGGGCTAGACATCCAGGTGACCCGCATTTCTGTATAAATGCTTCCACTGGTGCCAAGGGCTGCATTCGGCCTGGAACTAGAAAAAAAGAAAGATTAAACTGAAGCCACAAACACCTGCCTCAAAGCCTGTAGGGAGCTCTAACCATTCCAACAGGCCAGTTGCGGTAATTGTCCTGTCTTATCCAATAAACCGACTATTCAACCACTGAGAGGTTGATGCTTCCTGTCAGTTGACTGTAATCCCAACACCTCCCTTGCACGTATATGTTTTATTTGCATCGCACCTGTACCACCCCAGACCAGGAGAGACCAATTAACACATAGAGATTAGCACATATGCCACCTAAATCTGGCAAAGGGCTGTTCTCAATGAAAACAAAGGACTGTGTTAGAGAAGGCCAGATGACCACTTAGGTTGGGAGGGTCATACACAATGACATTGAGAATAGGAGACATACAGAGATAGAACTAAAAGAAGCAGGTTTTGTTAGTTGCATTGTCTATTGCTACTGGTGGATGAAGAACTTGGAGAGCGCATATTCAGACAAAGGAAGGCATTCCGTTTTAGACCCTGACTAAGGAAATAGTGGCAAAGGAAGAGGATCTCGTGGCTGGACTTCAATCACTACATCAATTGCTGGGGTATCTGGACATTAGCATTTGGGTACCACATCATGTGGGCTATTGAAACACAAACCACAAATACAGACAAGGTCATTGCTGTGACTGATGCATCATTCCAATTTGCCTCCCTGACTGTATTAGTTAGGACAATGCTAACTGCTCTTTAAAATAAAATGAACTGTTAGCAGTCAGTGAACGTGCTCCTGGTGAGCAAGTCATTCTCCTCCACGTGGAGATTTAGAGAACCAGGATCCTCCCATCTTCTCACTCAGTCTATCCTGGAGTCTCCTGTATCATCCAGGTGAGAGGGGAAAGGAAGGTAGAAGAGATGTAGGCTGCTTACAGCTCCAGACCAGGAAGTAATACTTCTGCTCCTTTACAAGAATGGTCGCATGGCCACTTTCAGAGGCAAGGAAGGCCAGGATAAGTAGCCCCTAAATGGACAACGTAGCCCCAAGGTTGAATATGTGCCAGGGGAGGCACAGCACTAAATTTTGCCGAAGATCTAGTCTCTTCTATGAAAACATGTTCTCTTGTATAAATGTATCTACTTAGGAGCTGTTTTTTTTTTTTTACTTTATTGGGGTAACATGGGCTAATTAAGTTATACAGGTTTCAAGAATACAATTCTACAATACATCATCAGTATATTGTATTGTGTATTTACCTCCCCAAGTCAAGTCTCCTTCCATCACCATTTATTCCCCCTTTACCCTTTCTTACCACCCCTCCACCCCCTCCTTTCCTCTGACAATCACCATACTGTTGCCTTTGTCCATCAGTCATTCTTTTTTTTCCTTTGCTTAATCCCTTCTCCCTTCTCATCCAGCCCCCAAGCCCCTCCCATTTGAGAGCTGCCAGTTTGGGCAGTATTTATTGTACAATAGCCAAGATTCAGAAGCGGCCTGAGTGGCCATGAGGATAATGAGGCCATGAGAAATAAGCCAGTCAGAGAAAGACAAAGACCATATGATTTCACTTATATCTGGAATCTAATGAGCAAAATAAACTAACAAACTTAGGAGCTGTTTTTAAATCCCAGTTATTTCAACTTGTACTCTGTCACTGATTACACATGAGTTGAGTGTTTCATCCCATCTTTCTAATTTCTTATAGTCCATAATTTTATACGCTTATCATGCTAACTTTCTTTTTCACGGCATAGGAGGAGACCCAACCAGACAACAAAGACGCCTCATAGTTGTGCTGTTAAGAGCAGGAATAAGAGCAATTGCCTTTCTCATGAAAAAACAGAAACTACTGATTCTTCTTCATTTTTTGGTCACTCTGCTTCAAAGCTTTACACCCAGTCTGGTGACAGGCTGTTGATGGTGTCAACTTTGCCTGAGGAACCCGGGTCACAGCGTGAGTATGGAACCGGCTTTGCCATCAGCATCAGCAGCTGCTTCTTGCTCAAGCCAAGCTCAGGGGAGTGACTCAGGGCTGTAAGAGAGGAGCATGGATGACAGTCAGATGCTGTCATCAAAGAAGATAGTCAGATGGCATTAGAGGGAAGGAAACAGGTGTATTTAAAAATGCCTTCTTCAGCATATCAGTTAAAATCTCAAACTCCTGCTGTGCTTACATTTTTAGTCAAACAGAGATGGCTGGACTTTACTGGAGAAGAAAAGACCATAGACTCATAAATGGAAAAACAAAACAAAAAACCCCAAACCTTGTCATTTATAAGCATTGCACTGAAGGGAGGAGGAGTGTATCCACAGCCAGGGAACAGGCACCATCACTCCCCAGGCCCTTAACACAGTGAAACATTTTCCCTTTTGTCCCTGCATATAGCTAAATCCTACTGAAACCCGCTTTATGGGTTGCAGGTAGATGCAGCTCATGTCGCCCAAGTAGGGAGGGGGAGACCATGTGACATTCAGCAGAGGAGCAACAGGCAGACCATATAATCATAAGTTAGTAAACTTCAAAAAACCTATTTAAAACTTCTAACGTGCGTTTTGATGAGATAACAATATTTGTGCCATAAAGCACAGACCCCATGAGCCACGGCTTTTGTCCAGGGGTATAAATCGTTAAGGATCTGAGCTTAGATGTTTAACTTCCACAATGCAAATGTATAATTTCCCTCAATTATAGAGAATCTGCTTTTCCAGTCAGCATCCACCAAAAGCAGCAACAGAAAATGCCTCTTAGCACAATTCTGCTGACTTACGATCTCAGCTTTGCCGACTCTCATCTGCTTCTAGGCACAGCTGTTTTCAAACTGAACAGAGTTTTCTACAAACGGTGCCAGGCCAGCCCCAGAGCAAGAGAGCCCAGAGCAGAGCAGTTAGGAAAATCAGTATTTCAGAGCAGGAGCCCAGAATTTGGACCATCACCTGCAATTGCAGATACCTGTGATCTTACATGGCTCGCTCTTTGCTGAAATGCACTGCCTGAAGCAGTTCTTAGAGAGACATTATGGCAACCCAGTTCTCTGGGTCCTTGCAAACTTCTCTGAGCCTGCCAAGAAGATGAGCAAATGGAAGGATAATGAAGAAGGTTGTGGCATGCACAGTGCCTCCCCTATGGCTGCTCAGCCTTAAGGAGAAAACTGCACCCAGGTTGATAATTACAGGATGAGAATCTGTGTGATTTTTTGGGGGGGGTTTTTTGGCTTTGCAATAGAGTTTAACCAGTGCAAAGTTTCTATTTAAAAAACAACAACAACAACAACAACAAACAACTGAATATCTGTAGGACACTGGGAAGAGAGTAGAATTTCAGAGCCAACAAGTCATCGACAAGAGAAGGACCTTTGGGAAACTAAGAGAATCAGATGCCCTAAAGTACAACACTTCCCTTGGGATCTGAGAGAAAATTTCACAGTATCAGCTGCCTCCACTCAGGGCCTCAGGCTGGTGCCACCAACTGCCGTAGTCCCACCTCTTCCAGGCTTCCTAAGGCCAGGATGGGATTCATAAGGCCCAGTATAAACTGCAGTGTTTAAGAGCAAAGGCTTGTATTAAGTCTACTTTGTTCTATGTCATGGCTTCACAACTTACTGTATAACTATCAGTAAATTAGCTAATTTCTATTAAGCCTAATTCACACATGGGAGCGAAAGAACTGAAGGTATATTGTTTTAAAGTTAGTGATTATCTGTAGATGGATTAAGCATTAAATTATTTTTATTTAATTTTCTATTTAGTTTATTTGCATTATCTAAAACTTTTATAATTGCACATATATTATTTTTGTAATGAAAAACATATTCTATAATAATAAGCTTAACCAACAAAATGTACATGAAATAATAGTTTAATAGAGTAATTCTTGATGAATCCAAACAGTAGTTAGATCCCGACTTTGTTCCTCTAACTATTGCAAAAAAAAAAAAAAAATGCCAAAACACCATTTAAAATAAGTGGATGGGCTTAATTCTAAATAAAGGGAAACAAAATCAGAGCAAGACGTAGCAAACGAAAATACCCCGATCTCCCATTTGGTCACTTAATTTCATTCCTCCAGGCCAGTGCTGGCATGGTAACCGATCCCCTGACAGTCCCGTGATGCCTGCTGTCCCAGACTCTGTGCTGTTATCCAGATATATACCTCCCAGGCTTACCACAAAACTGTCCTTCTGAAAGATTCCAGCAAAATAAAACATTCCGTCGGAAATGGTTTAAACAAGTTATTGCAGCACAAAAAGGGTATTGCTTTCAAAGTTTTAGCCTGTTCCAAGAACCCTGTTGAGATCCTTGGCTTGTTCCCCTATAGCCCTGACACAGACCTCCGCTGATCCAGACAAGCCCGGCTCATGGTGGCTGAGCACAGACAGTGCGTCGGCCAACCTGCTCGTGAAGGAGATTCTGGAAGATGGAAAGCACATGCCATGAGATCGACAGTGAACTCCCACAGAACTGAGAAATCTCCAACCCCATGCAGTCCAGAGAAGACCAACAGAACTACAGAACAAGCCCCCAAAGAAGAGAATCGGGTACAGTGGGCGAGCCCTGGCAGACACAGTAAATCTTGTGACGGTGAGAAAATGAATTGAAGTGCTAGAGAAAAATTGCAGTGGTCCCTGATTTCAAAGTGATTTCAACATATTTTGAATGACAAGCTTCAAATATGCCACTCTAAATAAAATTAAAAATGCACCCGCAAAAGACAACTTGAGTGAGCACGGGAATACTGGCTGTGCATGGAACTCTTAGCATCCAGCAGTCACGCTACTCACTTCCCCGTGGAGGAGCTACACACCTGGGTCCTTCCCTCTTCCCAGAACAGCTGTAGAGCCATGGATCCCGTAACCCTAACTGGATTATCTATCCAGGTACTTACATCAGCATCTCAATATTAATTATCAGCTATTTTTATTTATGCTGAAGAAATCCAATTCAACTACTAACACAACCCATCAAGATGCCATTCATAAATGTAAGCAAGAACTCCAAAACATCAAAACTTAAGAAAACCAACAAGAGAATGAGACATCGGGCTCAAACCAGAAATAACCGATCCCACGTAAACAGGGCTTACAAACAATATTTAATAGAAATATGTGTGTGTGTGTATATATATATATAAAATAAATATCATCAAGAGATTTGACAGGATGCTGCCACCATAAAAGAGCACTGTGAGAAGCAGTGAGTACAGTCTGCAAATTAAAAATATGATTGCTAAGATTTTTATAAAACTAAATGAATCAACCAAATACCAAAACGGACCTCAACTGAATTTTAACAAGCTAAAAATCTATCGAATGGACAAAGAGATAGAAATCTTCATAACACAAGTGATAGCTATCCACAGAAGATAGATCTTAGAAAGCCAATACCTGTCTATGATGCATTCCAGAAAAAGAATAGAGAGGAAACATAAAATGAAACAAATAAACATCTATTTTTCTTAAAGATATTTTCTACAGCACACGGCCCACTATGGGAAAGACAGCTAGTTGTCTTATCAATCATTCTCCCTTTCTTCTTTTACTAGAACCCTGGAGACTTTTAGCTGATTACAGAAGACCAGGCTAAATCATTTCCCATTCTTTCTTGTAATCTGACCCTGTGACAGCATTCTGACCCATTACATGTGGAATGGGTTGGTAGGTATAATTGTGGACCATGCTCTTGAAAAGGATGCCTTCCACTTTTCCTCTCCCCTCCCCATTGGCTGGTGCACAAATGTGATGGAAAAGCTGTCTTAGACCAATTATGAGCAAACACGAACATGCCCATTTGTTTGCTTATTGTCGATGACTGCTTCTTCACTACAATGGCAGAGTTAAATGGTCAGTCCATAAAGTCTAACACGTTTCCTACTTGGCCGGTGACAGGAACCGTTTGCCAACCTCTGGTTAAAATTTTAAAGAGACTGACAACACAGTGTTGATGATGATATGAAGCAACTGGAATTCTCAGGCAGGGCCATTTGGAGTGAAAAGTGTTACCAGCACTTCCTAAAGTTATTTGGAAAACAGTTTTGCTAAAGTTAAACATACAGCTGCCTTGTTACCCAGCAATTCCAGATCTATGCATATTTCTGAGATGAATGCATATATATATCCACAAAAAGACATGTTCAAGACTGCTCACAGCAGTTATATTTATTATAAGCCAGAATGGATAAACAAATGGTGATATATTGATGCAATGAAAAACCACACTACTATAACACCCAACTATGAATGAAACCCCAAAACCTATTGAAAGAAAGACACAAATGAGAATTTCCTGTATGATTTCACTTACATGAAGGTCAACCAAAGGAAAAATTAATTTCTGATGATAAAAGTCAGCACGGCCGGTATCTGTGGAGAGTGGGTATTGACTGGAAAGGACATGAGAAAGCCTTCCTTAGGTGCTAGAAAAGTTCCAGAACGTGGTCCTAGCTGTGGTTACAAATGTGCATTTGTAAAAATTCATCAAGCTATGCACTCAAAGTTTTTGTACTTTATTGGATATATAACAACACTTTTAAAAATCTGAAGAGGGCCCTGGCCAAGGTGGCTCAGTTGGTTGGAGCATCGTCCCATGGACTGAGAGGTTGCAGTTTCAATTTCCAGTCAAGGCATATACCCAGGTTGTGGGTTTGATTTCCAGGCAGGGTGCTTACAAAAAGGCAACCGAGGAATGTTTCTATTACATTGCTGTTTCTCTCTCTCCTCTCCCCTCCCTTCCCCTCTCTCAGGTTTAAAAAAACAAAAAAAGCTAAAGAGGTAAGCAAAAAAAAAAAAAAAATCAATATATCTTGCAGTTAATACAGAATAATTGTTCTTGATTCACTTTTGACCAAGCAACAGATCATAGGATTAAATATATTTCCTGAAAAGGTAAGACTTAAAAATGTAACAGACTAAATAACAGATAAGCATTTCTAAATCATGAATGAAAATAAATCAGCTACAGTAGTATTAAACAAACATTATAATGTTTAGCAAAAAGGCACCAGAAATTCACACAGTATAAGTCCATTAATATAAAATTCTTAAAAATACAGATTGAAGATATATATACTAGGAATGCATGCTTAGGTAGTAAAACTACATAGGAAAACAGGGAAGTGAGTCTTACTCAGTGAGGAGAGTAGCACCTCAGGCAGTAACGGGAAGGGCTGTGGTGAGGAATAATGGGGAGAAGCACTTCTGGCACGCTAGTGAGGTGATTTCTTGGTCCACAGAACGACTATGCTAATGTTCATGTTATTGCTATGCTAAACTGCACATATGTTTTAAGCATTTTTCTCAACATATGCTTTATTTCACATAGCAAAAGGTTTTAAATGAAGTAAAAATACAGAGGGTTTGAATAACAATGAGGTGAATTCACTATTTATGGCACTTGTTCTCTCTTCATATACAAGTATGAATATAAAATATCCACATAGATTCACTATAGTAAATACATATGAATATAATACATATAATATATATTTATATACATATATACATTATGTGTGTGTATGTACCAAACAGGAAAGATGTGTTCTTTTCAAACGTCCATAAAACCTCTTTTGAAAAATTCATCACGTCCCAGGTCAGGGATGATTTCATCATTGCTGCAGATCAGTGATGGCTGTAGTCTCCCATGCTTCTATTTTCCAGGATGGAATCTGTGTGTGCGTGGTTATCTTGTCATATCGTATTGGATGTATGTCAGGGGCAGGAAAGATAGCTCACCTTTCCATTCCTAGGCTGAAAGGCGCAAGGAATCACACCCATCCACATTGGGTGCAGAAACAGTGCATGGCCCGGGAAGCATGGCCTTTGACCTGGAAGCAATAGCTGAATGTGACTCTGGATTGTCTTTCTTAAAGAATGGCATGAAAAGAAAGGTAGCCTTAGGTATTGGGTAGCCAAAGCAACAAATGAAGGCAGAGATGGCTAACAGATCACCAAAAATCTGTGCTGCACATCCCCCAGAGTGTGGAGTTTTCTCAGAGAAGTGGTTGGTCCCCCCCGTCCCTGGGGATGCAATTTTCCAATTTGACTTACATTAGATGCAGTCATGTGACTAAGTTCTAGCCAAAAGACTGTGAACAGAATTGAAGACCATTACTTCCAGACCTGATGCATCAAGACCTCCGACACAGGTCTCCATTCCTCTTCTTGTCACATTTCAGCTGGCTAGAACGGAGACAATTCCCCAGGGTGACTTTAAAAACTGTTAAAAAGAGCAAAGCCTCCATCAGCCCAGGTCCCTGAATAACTGTATGAAGAAAGCTATGGCATCTGAGCCACCTTTCATTTTGGGCCTATTTGTTAGAACTGTGACCCTACACTAACGAATGCAGGAAAGAATAATGGTACCTGACCCACAGCGTGGTTGTGGAAATTAAATAAAATTATGAAAAAAGAAACTTAGCACAGTCCTTGCACATCCTAAGTGCCCAGTGTGTGTTAGCTTAGTAAGTACCCGGGACATTATGACAAGGACCTTAGAGTCTTCAAAATGATTAAGCTGCAAGAGATGAGCTCTCGAAAATAAGGGGAAGTGATTGATGACAGGCTACTCAGTCCATTTCTTCCAGTTAATCACCCCTTCCTCCAAAGAGTCCTCTGGGCTCGGTTACAGGAGCAGCACAGTGGGCAGCTGAAGCACAGTTGAGCGATAAAGCTGGGAAACAAGCTCACTGTGCTAACCATCCAGGGCGATGATGGACCAGCGGGAGACCCTGGGAAGAGTCCCTAACAGCAGTGAAGAGAATGGAGGAAGTCATATGTAAATCGGTGCGCAAAGATCAAGTTATCCCTGCTTTTCCTCTCCCTGCTTGCAGCCAGCACATGTGCAAACACACACATACATACACACACTGATGGATTGCTGCACTGCAGCATATTGGTGATTTTATTGATGAGTCTCTCAAATCATCACTAAAACAAAAACAAGCCGTTCACTTCACAGCTGGAATCAAATGGACTGCTGACAGTCGTCTCGCCCCTCTCGGATGATAAATGAGCCTTCCCCTCCTTACTTGGGTCCTTGACCCAAATTCAGAGTTATTCCAGTGACCCAGGCGGACCTTTGTAAAGGAAAAAAGCCACACTCACAAATGCCTAATGAAGCTTGTCTCAACTATTAGTATGGCACCCTGTCATTCTAACTATAATTGATTTGCCGAGGGTTTTTTTCATAATCAGCCTAGCAGACAAAAATACCTAATATAAATTAAACACATCTCTGTCTCCCCCTCACATTTCAGCAGCCCTGCTATCCCGTGTTTATTTTAAACTTTCTATAAACTTCCTATTCTCCTTTTCTATCTTGGAATTAAGCCAACACGTGCCTGGCCTTTAAGAAGATCTTTGGTAAAAGGATCGTAGAATCGTGTCAACGGAACTTTTTGTCCCCTCCACAATCTTTTATATTAAGACACAAATTTCAACTGATTGAGAGTGACTCTCCTGAACCCTCTTTAAAAATGGTTTAGAAACCACACCAGAGTTTAGCAGGAAGAATGTCATGATCGAATAGCAGTGTCTCCACAGCCAGGGGAGGGCATCCATGTATTTATCTCGTGTAGGAGTCAAGGTAGAAGGATACATAGAAAATTCCAGAAAGCAAGGGATCCAGCCTAACATATAGATATAGATACAGACACAGATATAGACATAGATGTAGATACTGATATAGATATTATAAATCTCAAGCCTTGAAAGAAGATAACACACCCACATTTCAGAGCACATTCCCTGAAATTGTTTGTACTGGGTTGTTTCCTATAACCATCTACTTGAAACTCCTTATGTTGCAAAACATAGAGATAGAATTGAACGATGTACACAGGGAAAAAGAGAAAAAGAACTCTCAGAAGTAAGGGGCCTGAGGTTTCTGTGTTCCTTTCACAGAGCCAGACTCCCTGAGAGATCCGGAGCCTGGGATTCTACAGGAAGCCACATGCTCTGTGGCTGCCTGGATGTCTTTCTTCAATGGAAAGGTGTGTGTTAACAGCCTGTAGTAACAAGACTCCATTATTCCCAGGACATAACATCTCAGAAGGACTCCCAGCTACCCAGAGGTTGCAGAGAGTTCCATTTAGCACCACCTTTGTGAGGCGGGAACACCTGACCCAGGATGAAAGTGGAGGAGCCGGCCCTGGGGAGGGAGGGCTTTCTCCCTTTCAAGTTCCTGAACTTTTCTAGGGCGGTGGAGGTCCAAACCACAGAACCAAGGAAACTCAAAAGGAAAGCAACAAAAGGAGCTACAAATCAAAGGAGCCATCTCCACTGAGCAGCTCCTGCTGTTATCATTTCATTAAGCACCGGCATCGGCTGCACGGATAGCAGCGCTGGCTCCTTGAACAAAGTCAACACCTTGGATTGAGGAGTGTGTACAACTTGCAAGGAGTGGGCTGGCTGCCGGCTAAATTCTCCAGGTCCATGCTTTTTTCTCTCTCCTTCCTTGCTTTTTTCTTTGTAGGGCTGGCATCCAGGAGTTTTCTTTGTCCTGTGACTACTCGGTGCCTTTGGGATAATGAGGAACACCCTAAGGACCTCCATATACACCCATATGAGTTGCTTCCCCTGAGAACTGTCCCCCAATAGAGGCCTTTCTTTACCCACCCACCACACAAGTCCTCCTCGCCTTTCCTCTGGGTCCCACTGTGTCACTAATTTCTTTACCAGTATTTATGTTAGTGAAAATTCTCTGGGTTGTGTGAAACAGAGCTGGGTTCTTCTCAGCTAAGGAGAAGAAACTTCTGGGAATCATGAAACTGGGTAAGCTCACAAAAATAAAGCAAGATCCAAGTTTTGTAGTGCCCAAAGCTTAAATAATGGTGGATGGGGGAGTGATCTCTTTTATTTCAAATACAAAATTAGGTGTGAACATGAATATTTATTGAGAATGAGAAAAATCAAAGCCAACTGTAAATTTCTGATTTTGACAAATGTAACAAATACCACAAATATCCAGATTTTTAAAAAATTAACTGGTTGATAATAACACTTCTGTAATAACTTTGTCCTATTCTTTGATCACCTCTCCAAAGGACGATAATTTTGTATTGTAATTTTCTCTAAGAGAATACAAAGATAGTTCAGTCCTTCTTCTAGCACAGTGGGTAGAAATTCATTACTGACAATGGGAAGCATAAAACATGCGACATCACCCACAGGTGTGCTCACTGTTTGTAGGACTGACACCTGAGCTTGTGCTATTAAGACAGGAACTCGGACAAATTCTGACTTGCATGATTCCCAACAGAAGAAAAGATACGTGGCATATTTAAATTTTCTAAACCGCATAATCAGATCTATTCTTCGGTACTTCCATTTTGACTAGACATCAATGAAAATGGAATCCTCATCTCATAATTTTGTATTTCTGATTATTCAAAGGCACAAAATTTTTCCAAACTTTCCTTCTCTTCCACTTTCCAGACACATCTGAGACTAGGAGCTATATAGTATGTTTGTATATTAACCTGTTCATACTTTTCCATTCTGTCTTCCCACTCAGAAAATGATGATGGAGGATAGGAAGGAAGAGAAGATGTAGAGCGAAAGCAGAGAGCACCCCGGAGACTCTTGAAGCCATCAGGGCAGAGGGTGGCTGTGATTTAGACTAAGGTAGTAGTGGCAGAGTTAGGAAGTGAGCAGAACCAGACCTATTTGGGTGGTAGAGCTGATATGATTTGCTAATTAGATATAGGAGGCAAGAAGAAGTCAAGGGAAATGCCAAGTAGCCAATATGACCATTTTCACATAGAATTATTCTGAGTGCTAATTGAATGAATGTTTGTAATTGTGCCTAGCAGGATGCCTGGAACATACCCAGAGCTCAATAAACATTAGTTGAATCTGAGCCTTGTTTATATTACTCAAAAAAAACAAAAAGAGAGAGAATGAAACAAATGAGAAGAATGAATCATATGGCAGCCCCTACATTGTTACTGTCTTGACCGTTAATGATGCCAACATTCCTGAACTTTCTCTCACTGGCCGCTACCTATCTGCTAACGACAAGATAGGGGAACGAACCCAGCCAACGATTAAAATAAGATATCATCAAAACAGAATGTAGAGGACTGACGGGTTGACTCTGGGCTGGGCGTCATCCTGAAAACCAAAAGGTCACCAGTTCGATTCCCAGTCAGGGAACCTGCCTGGGTTGCAGGCCAGGTCCCCAATTGGGGGCGCACAAGAGGCAACCAATTGATATCTCTCTAGCACATCAATGTTTCTCTCCCTCTCTTTCTCCCTCCCTTCCCCCTCTTTAAAAATAAACAAATAAAATCTTTTTATAAAAAGAATGTAGAGCATAATCTTACATTTATCTAAATAAACAACCTGTCATATTTAAGATGGTTGGGTTAGGCCCTGGCTGGTGTGACTCAGTAGATTGGGTGCCGGTCTGTGAACCAAAGTGTCGCTGGTTCAATTCCCAGTCAGGGCACATGCCTGGGTTGTGGGCCGAGTCCCCAATGAGGTAGGGCGGAGTGGGAGGGGTGGTGAGAAGCAACCACATGTTGATGTTCTTCTCCCTTTCTTTCTTCCTCCCTTCCCCTCTGTCTAAAAATAAATAAATAAAATCTTTCAAAAAATGGTCAGATTGGTGCAAATGTAGACCTACCAGAGACTAATTCTGATAAAACATGCTGGGGATTTCGAGTTACCAACCACAGTGACCCAACCCGCAACCCTAAACATCCTCTTTAATTCTAGGGCTAGCCAGCTTAGAAATATACCTTGTAATGCATGATTTTAAGTTTGAGAAATTATTATCATTTCAAATCTGTACATTAAATCAAACATTAACATTTACATTATATCATTTCACAATTTGCTTAAATTTACACAAAATAAGGTCCTATTAGACTAGAAATATCAACACAAGTTATATCTATTCAGTAAATTTCTAAAAGTTTCTTCTTTGTTATCTGCATTTTGTAAAAATTTTTGTAATAAATGCTTATTATTTTGAGTTACGAGGAAAATAAGTATTTTCAAAACATTAAGAAAAAGAGGCTAAGAAAAACTCAAGTGGAAATATTACTTGGTAATGCTTCAGTAATAATAACCTCTTAGTAAATATAAACAAAGTTGATCATAAAATTTTAATTAACCAGAATAATTGGGGATAAGTAAGGTTTGGAACATTCTAATGGTTCGGTATGATGTATATTTTAGTTATTTACATATATTAACATCATCTTTGGTTCCTGCCTTCCTCTTCTCTCTCTAATTCTTCCCTTTCCTACTTCCTTCTCCCAAGAATATAGCATAATTCATCAAGAACCTCCAATATGCCACGTGCAAGCCTTTATACCTAGCATTTAGAACATGGAACCTGAAAAAAAGTTCAAGGGCTTATGCTCTGATAGGAGAGATTTGAGTCAGTATGTACTACAAAATTAGAAAATGTCCTTAAAGAATGTGGCAAATGTACCAAAAGCTAACTCTGATAAAACATGCGGGCTCACATAATACTGATCCCAATTCCCTTTCCCTCTCCTTACTCTCCTGTGGAGACTAGAGAGATACAAACCCACTTTTCCAGAGACACCTGCAACTCAGGGTAGGCATGTGACACACACATGGTAAATACGTGTCTTCTGGGACTTTCCAGAAAACACTACCCCTGCCTGCTTGTCCCTGCCTGGAAAGCAAATGTAATGGTTAGAGTGGCAGCAGCCATCTTGGGACAAGAAAAAAAAAGTCAAGAGAATACCAGAGACTTCACCCTCAAGTCCTTGTACCACTGATCGGATACCAAATATCACATACCTTCAGACTTTTTTTAATACAAAAAGAAGTTTTTATATTCATGCCTATGACAAGTTCAGCAATCTGCTACAAAGGGAAGTCCTAAAAGATCCATTCATACACCACTTCCTAAAGTGGCTTATTATCTCCAACTAAATATTTACTGCCTTCTGTTCCTAAACTAGCTTGTTCCCCTGATCCCATGATTTGGGAAAATACTGGTTATCTAATGGCTCTGGAAAATTAAAAATGTTTACAAAAAAATCACATTAGACTTTTAGGCCCAATGCAAAAATTAATACATTATGCATTTGTGGAAAAGGGAAGTGTAAAATGGCAAATGAAATACATGAAATAAAATCACAAGATACTGTGAATTACAATACTGGAGAGTATCGTAAACAGTAATTGGGAGGTGAGGTCCATCAATAGTCTTCACATTTAAGAAGCCCTGTGTTGTCCACAATCCAGTGTCAACCAACCAGCTTTGCCATATTAGAGGGAAAGGCCACTATGTCCTGACTTCAAGGGTTTTTTCCTCTGGTCTTTGTCCAGGAAGGTATCTGCAACCTACCCTCCTCCCCCAGTAAGAAGAGTACAGCAGAGATCAAGGCCATGGAAAGGTAATGGACAGAAGACAATCTCACCAAGATTACATCCCATAAAACGGAATTGGCAACATCTGCTCAATCTAGTGTAGATAAACAGTGAACTATTTTCCATCTCATTAACTGAGAGGATGAGATATTAAATAACCCCCAGGGGCCTCATGCTTTGTTATCACGTTTAAGACTGGTCCCAGACTTGCTGCATTAGCTAATCCTTATAATGGTTTAGAGTCTAAAAATCATACACGGTTTCTCTCTTTGTCTCTGTCTCTCTGTCTCTCTCTATATATGTCTCTCTTTCTCTGTGTTTCTCCCTCTCTCTCTCTCTCTCTAGTCTTTCTCTCCCTCTGTCTCTCTGACTCTCTCTCACCCTCACACACGCATACACACACACACGCTACACACATACACACACAAATTCCCAAATGGCTTAAATTCCTACTTAATCTGACTGTCTCTCTAATTACTAGTCACTTAGCTTAAATTATTAATCATGTCTTCAACAGTGATATATGATACCTATAGGTCTCCAAACAAGATTCAAATAGAATTATCTAATTCTATTAACTGCAAACAACTGCCCATTAAATATTTATTAGCCAGCTTGCATTTATTGAAGATAGAATGGCATGTCAGCAAACCTCTGGGTTCCCTTTTCCCAGAGCTCTGTCACAGGGAATGCTCAGCCAAACCAGCTCATCAGGATCGTGCCTATTGATCATCTGCCAATTACCTGTTTAATCAAAATCAATGGAAATGAAGAAGTTACAAGGTACGGTATTGATTTTTTAAGTACTTGGTTAAATAAGTAAATTGGTTAAAATCCAGCTAACTCGATTGTAAACACCTAAAGTTTATTTTCCCATGGGGAAAACTGCTGGCAGTTAAATAATTAGATTTTCTCTTTCAGACCGGTGAATTGTATTTTTAATAAAGGCGTGGAAGAACCGTCAGCTTGAGTCACCCAGGAGAGATGTTTTTGCATGCCATGTTTTCAGATTAAAATGCCTTCTTTCTTAAAGCCGTCTGAAAGATGACCTGACACCTTTGGCAGAAAACCCTCCCTCAGATGGTAAGCATGTGGACAGTTTCAGACAATTAGATTATGCAAGATGGCAAGTGTTCATTCACTAAAAATGCGAGAGCCATCTGGATTCTCCCAGCGGATCTGCGGAAGATGAGCAGGAAAGTCGCTCCTCCACACAAACCGCTCTAACACGGACCATCCGAAACCAAATTTTAAATCAATTCATAATCGCAAAATGCCATCACGAAGAATAAAAAAGAAGGGGATGAATGTCAGCTAACACGTGTGCGACTGGTTTCTCAATCATCAAAGAGGGTCAGGCCGAAGGCAAACAGAAATTGCTGTAGCAAACAATAAGCAGTGGTATACACTTTGCTTTCCTGGTGGTTGAACTTAACAATTCTACCTCAGACAACTGCCTTATGGGATGATTTTGAGAAAACACTCCTGACTAGAGGCAAAATAATTAAGATAGATGTGATGACCAGTGCTAGGATTCTCTGATCATTAAAAACAAAGCAACAGGAAAATAAATTTTGTAATATTCAAACTCTGGAAAATACTGTGATACAAATGGACATTTAAACATGGAAAATGGATTGGTTTCATAAACATCATGTTGAATGAAAGAGCCAGAGATCAACACCACCCCCTCCCTGCAAGAAGAAGGTGAAGGAGAAGGAGGAGGACAAGAGATTCTGTATGATTCAATTTACAGAGAATTTAAAAACAGGCAATGTTAAGCTATATGTTAAGTAGAATGGCATGTAGTCGACTTTGGAAGTAGGGAAAAGCATAGTGACTGGGAAGGGAAATTTTGACGTACTTGGTAATGTTCTGTGCTCAGTGTACAAGCTGGTTATACAAATCTAGTCACTTGGGGAAATTTTTTGGACTTTTCTGTTTGCTTTCCAAAAAGGAAAGCAACAGAGCAATTTTTGGGGTTGGGACGGGGGGAGCCTTAAGCAAGTCACTTATCTCTGGATGTAAAGTTTCCATCATGTGTAAAATAAGCATTTGGAAATACGGTCTTCAGATTTCCAATGCAAAACATGCTCTGATTCTGCAAAAGATGAATTGTCTCACAAGGACAAAACGGATCAATAAATCTATAATGACATCAGCCTCGGTTTTAGCAGTCAGATATCTTCCCTACGCCCTCACCCCTTTCTTCACCCTTTAGTTAAATAGTAAAAAGCAGGTTTTTGGCAGCATTCATACTTGGAGAATCTCCCCCCCCAGAAACATAAATGATTATAGGTAGACAGACACGTATATCCATTCATCCATTCATGCACACATACATGCATGCCTGCATGCATACATACATATAGAAAGATATTCTTATAAAACCAGGCAAAAAGGAGGGTTGGAGGACTTTCTCATTCTCAATAACCTGCCCTTCAAGTTTCTTTCATTTCCTTATTTACATGGAAAATTTTAATCTTTGAGTTATTTTAGCCCAAGTGAGTCCATGGTTCTGAAATTAGACCAGAGTGAGCTCCTAAGGAATGTAAAAATATCCTGCCTTTAAATATCTCCTCTGTACAACCACCTAAGTGCCTGATGTTCCCACCATGAAAGCATCTTCTCAGGGTGATCAGCCCTTCACCTAGCAGAGAACTGGCCTGTGAAGA
This sequence comes from Micronycteris hirsuta, assembly GCA_004026765.1. Taxonomy (NCBI): domain Eukaryota; kingdom Metazoa; phylum Chordata; class Mammalia; order Chiroptera; family Phyllostomidae; genus Micronycteris; species Micronycteris hirsuta. Next base: position 22,373 of record PVJI01012385.1, on the reverse strand, counting down.
TGTGAGACGTAGCGCACAAGCTTCATCCGCGTGGAAGACAAGGGTAAAGAGCAGGGGCCTGGTGCCTCTCTAGAAGAGAGGATACTGGCATTCCATCCCAAGATGGCATTTGCTGACCAGCCCAGAGCCGAAAAGCTAGAGAAGGCCATAAGGGAATAGGGGTCAGGTAGCATCTCCCTGCCCCCAAATACCAACGTATTCCTGACCTTCCTCATGTTTCTATAGGAAAAAGCCATATGAATTTCACCACACAATAGGAAAACGACCTCTCCACCCCACCAATGATCTTTTCCCTAACCAACCACAAGTCACCAGAATAAACTGTTCATTTTAAAACTGTTCATTATATACAGAACAGTATAGGAGGACTTCTCAAAATTTCCCTTCATTCCTTACAGAAGCCAGAGCATAGATCTGTCTGCTCATAGGGTTTTATGAGAATATGTTGGAGATTCACTGGAGGATGAGAAAATGTCACCAATTCACAGTCAAAATAATGGACAGAAAGAACTTAAATCCCTCTAGTATGAAATATTACAACTTTTTAATTCTCTAATAGTGTATCTCTGAAAAAGACAAAATAAAGTACAAATTAAGAACTGTTCTTCAGAGGAATATTCCTAGATGATGTTGTCAGGAAACAGATACCATGTCATTTCTCCTTAGCGGTCATGGAAAGTTGATGCGTCCGGAGAATTTGCAATCAGCCTGCTGCCTGCTGCTGTCTTTGAGAAATCTTAAACAGAGACCAAAAGCAGTTTGGTTGCTTTTCCTTAACAAGGCACAGAATCTCTAGAGAACACACCCCAACAGGCAAAGAAAGCTGCCTTTAATGTCTGTTTTCTGCACTCCCAGCTGGTACTGGGGTCATGCTCCCTCCTTTAGAGACAAAGAGCTGTGTTGCCAGCTAGGGAAAGGATGGGGCAGAATTCTATTTTGAAGGCATACGTTTAGGTGTCAATCTGATTCTTCAGTCTGTAAAAAACAGATGCAATTGTGCAAATATTATTTAAATCACAAATATATATATATACATACATACATATATCACTGACCTAAGCTCAGTATAGAAAGATTGAGTGATAAAACAGGCTTCTCCATTCCTATAAGGTAGAAGCAAGTTGGGAGAAGAGACAATAACAAGAAAATAGAAGAGGAAAACTAGAGCCATGGCTGCAGCAGAATCATTCCGCAAAGATTTCAGAGCTGCATAGATGCTGAGGCTCACCAGCGGGCCACTCAGGTTGCTATTCCTTGGGGACCATTGTGCCTGAGATGTCTAGTCTCCCATCTCTGTACATGGCTGCCAGGTTTAAGACTATACTTCCCAGCCTTCCTTAAAGCCAGATGTGACATGCAACCAGGTCCTAGCCAATGGGAAATAGGAGCACAGGTTACTGGTGCAACTTTCTGGTAATGCCCCTGAGATATAAAGCACATGCAGTTCTATTCTTCTGTCTTTCTTCCCACTTGATGGAATTCAGACACTGCAGTGGGAGCCAATGCACCCATCATAGACCACGAGCCAGAAGGCATGTGTTAAAAATGCAAGAACAGCAACATGGCAGGTGGTGTCTCCCCACACAAAGGCCCATCTAAACAAGCCCGAGCTTGCTGATAGTCCTCAGCCGAACCAACTCCCAAAACTTACAGCTGCCAATTGCTATTGATCAGTTCTTTACCAGCCTCTGTCTCATTCAGAGTGATGATTACCTCTACCCCAGACAGTGCCCAGTGCCCCCATCAAGCATGGGCGATCCCCCATCTAGCAGCCTGGTGCCATGATAATCTCACCCCACCACTACTACTACCAAGAATGGGTACATACAGGCAACTCACAGGGCCCTGACAGTTTGAATCAAGCTTTCTGGCCTCATCAGAGTGGGATCGTGATGAATTGGTTTGAAACCATCCACAGAACCTGGTCAGCAGTGGCTCCAACACCCCTGATGGCAGCTTATTAGCCTTTCTCTTCAGCCAGGAAATTTGAGAGGCAAGCCAGAGCAGAGTCACCTGAATAGACTGCACCTGCCCAGACCTTGTTACTGAACAAAGAGGTGCACGTGGACTGGAAGTTAGGGCCTGGAACTGAAATACATTGAAGAGACTGCCTCCTCTTTATGTGCTCCTTATTATCAGCAGGTTTCATGAGACTCTGCTCTGCGGAGGAGACGTGCTTCATGAGCACGCTTGCCAGAGACAGATGCTTGTGGGTTTTGTATGTTTTGTTTTTTCCTAATTCTATCAGATAGGGATCTACAAGAAATTTGGATAAGGAGAAAGGCCAATGGAAAACATGACTGGGATCAAGGCAGATTCTGAGGGGCATTTATACACTCATGGTTCCTAAAACTCTTTGCAGGATCAGAGTTTTACAAATAAAAGAGCTTAGTTCAACTCTGTTTTTCTAACTAAACACTTAGAATGATATATAACACATAGTCGGCAATTAAATATATTTTGGAAATCAAATAAACACTTACCATAGTATGTAAATGACCATGTGACTAGAGAATTAGAGAGAGAAGTGATCTGTCCAAGATCACCCAAGAAAGATTCGGGTAAACTAAGTGTTTTAACTCCAGGCCCAAAATATTTTCTGTGCTGCCTTCTCACTTATGTTTTTGAAATTAGCTGCAAAATCTACGCACACACCTTCCCTTTCCTGATATCTATATCAGTTAGGCCAATTTTAGTAATATGTAACAGAAAACCTAGCAAAAGCTAGCTTAAGTCAGAGATTATTTTTTTGTTCATTTTGTAAAAATCCGGAGGTCACTTGTCCCAGAGTTGATTTTGATAGCTCAACAACAACATCAAGGACCTAAGAACTTTCCATCTTTCCATTTGCCATGCTCACTCACGTGCTGCTTTCATTGGGTACCTTTTTCCTCGTGGTTGCCAAATAGTTGTTGCAACTCTTTTTATCTTCTCTGAAAGCATCCAAGTAAAAATAAAGGGGCAAGGATAAAAATGGCTTCCTTCTCACACAACTCTCTTAATTAAAATAATAATAATAATTCCGAAAATCTTCAACATACTTCCATTTCAGTCTTATTGCCTAGACGGGGGTCATGTGCCCACTCTTGGACCAATCAGTGGCACAAAGGAATGAGATTGTGATGATGAGTTTAGGCCAATCACGATTCACCTACCAGAGCCAGGCACATTCTATCCCAAACAAATGTGCTAACAAGGAGGAAAGGCACACAACTACCTGAAGACATCTATGAGATTCTGTCGCAGGTGTTACATCCCAACAACGCTAGATACAGGGCTGTGAATTCAACTCAAGTAACATTTGTCGGTCCCTTTCTATTTGCCAGTCTCCACACAGATCCTGCAACTAAAACAACAAATAAAGCTGGCGGTTTTCTTACCTTCAAGGAGGTCACTACACAATGGCAGATGAAGCACACTAAAGGGGTTATTACAATCTAATATGATGTTTGTTCTTTTGGAGAAAGTGCCTGCAGCCTGTGGGTTAATAAAGACATAATGAGCCCACGGACGGACAGTCAAGAAGGGCTTCCAAGAGCAGGTGTCAGAATAAGCAGAAGACAGCATGGAGAGGCTATGGGACAGCAGGGTGTGCTCCAGGCAGAAGGCTCAGCATAGGCCAAGTGCAAGAGACAAGTAAGAATATGAAGAGTGTGAAGGACTGAAAAAAAAAATCAGCATGAACAAATCACCAAACATAGAGATCAAGGCAGAGAGATCAACTGAGACTAAAGAGACAGAGCCGCTATGCAAATTAGTCCTATTTCAAGTTTTTGCCCATTTGAGAAAGGATTAGCTACGACAGCTGTAGGTGGAGTCACAGGTGTGAAAACAACAAAAAGGCATTGGGCACAGAGGCGACCTCCTTGGAGGAAAGGGATCACGACATTGCTACTCGGTGACTCGCAATTCCCTTTGCCAGTTCTCCATCTATTGAGGCTATTACAGACCAGGCTGAAAATAATGTACCAGTTCAGAGTGTCAACAGCTCCCCAGCAGAAGGGCTAGTGTGGGTAATGAGTGTGCTCTGACAGCCCAAGGTCAGATATTTAACAATATTCCAGAGTCTAAGTGTGATACACTGAGTGCTGTTTTAGCTCCTTACATGAAAGGCTCACAGCTGCTAATATTTACAGAAATAGGAAGCAATTACAGTTCGCTGCCACAGGAGGAACTTAAATAATTTAAGACTCATAATGCCTCTGATTCTTTTCAAGCCATCTTTTCTCCAAAACCAGCTGCTTCTAGCTCTCCGAGAGCCCTCTGTTCAGAAGGCAAAGTCAACCTGAAGCAAAGCACCACTTTTGCGAGCCCAAAAACTCATACACACAGCTTTTTGGCACCCGCGACATTTCTCCCACACTGTACTTCATCTCTGGAAAGGGCCCGTTTTCTCACCAGCGATGAAACTCTGCAGCCATCTGCCTGGGCTAATCTGGGCAAACTGGCATGAGCGGAGAGAGCCATAATGTGATTTCACAAATGAAACTGATTTATTTCAGTAGCCATTTTCATAACACGGATGTGGTAGGACAAGAATAGAGATGAAGAAAAGGGAATGGGGGAGAAATTGAATATGTTGCATACCAAACAGAAGAAAAGTCAAATTTTAAGTGCCCAGACTTTCCACGTGAACCATCACAAGAGTGTCTCCTTCTGTCACCACCATGGACTTGGCTCTCTCCCATGGCGGTCAACAAGCTGATGGGTAGGGGGAGAACATGTACACAATGGTACATTTTTGGAATTAAAGTTTAGACTGATGAGTTTCTAATGTCAACCTTATAAAGTGATCTTTGCAAGAATGAGAGAACTTTGGGGGTGGGGTCTGCTCCCATTACAAAGTCTTAAAATATGACCAAAAACATAACTCATAAGCTTACTTACTCCACCTGGGAGAGACACTTTTTATAGGAAAGGAGGTCCAGGATCTTTGGCTTCCACAATCTTATGTTTACCATCACAGCTTTTCCTGAGAGGACAGCAGATGTTTTCCAGAACCCCACACATTAGTTTTCCCACCCCAGGTCTCCACGTTTGTGGCTCCAGACTCTGGGAGCTAATCCATGTTTCTGAGCCTTGGTTTCTGTATCTGCAACATGGACGTGAACTTATGAACATGTTTTAATGAGAATTAAATTATTTCCCATGAAATAACTTAGACAAAGGACCTAGACTAGAGAAAGCATCCAGGGAAGCCCGGCTGCTTGCTTCCCTTCTCCCCCAACACCTGCTCTTCTATTTTTCTAATCAGGAAAACACGTGCCACTTTCCAACGCCTGTAGCTTTGGGGAGAAATGCTAGTCAGTTATTCCTGCTTGTACCTTGAAAAATATCCAAACACTTTTTGTATCAGAAAGGGCCCTTTTATGAGTTGAATTGTGCCCCCCCCCAAAAAATATGTTCGTTCAAGTCTTCCCCCAGTATGTCCAATGGGACCTTATTTGGAAACAGAGTTGTTACAGATGTAATTAGTTAATATAAGGTCATATTAGAATAGGGTGGGCCTCTAATATAATATGCCTGGTGGGCTTATAAAAAGAAAGCCCACCAGACATATTATATTGTATTAAGTACCAGCCTTTGGGAGGGACTTAATCCATGAGGGTACATCTCTCAAGAATGAGACTGGTTTGTTTAACACTAATCCATCTTGATGAATGCCCCCTGAGTAGTCAGTCCTATTCTCCTCGAAGCTTCTCTTTTAAGGTATTATCCCATAAAGAGGGAACACAGAAGCAATTTTACAGAATCCTGCAGAAACTCTTGAAAGTCCCTCCATATCATGCCCTTGAACCAAATCAAACACCTCATGTCTTGCCTGCAGGTTTCCATATCCATTCTAAGGAACTCAAGGAAAATCTCAGCTATGAACGTTCATGGAGAATTGCTGCTAAATCATCACCAAAGCCAATGTTTAACGATAAATGGCATGCTCTTGACAAAACATTCAACCACAACATCGCCTAGCAGGTACTCCTTGCTTCAGAACGCCTCTCGGAAGGGATGGCAAAGCATCACCAATTTGAGAAAGGATCTCCTTTTCTGAAGGAGAACACACCAAAGCGACAAAATTCTACCTTACACCAAAATTTTTTTTCAAGCAACCATGAGCTCCCTAAGGTCAGGAATGGTGTATTTTTTTTTTTTAATCTCGAAGACCCAACACAGTGTTTGGCACACCGTGTGCTTCCAATAGATGTTGGACAGACCGACCAATTGATATGTATATGGCTATGCCTAACAGCACAGGCGAGCAAGTCAGCTCGGGTGCATCTGTTTGCATACCAATTTTTAAAACTAGTCTGTTTTTATAATGCTTGCCTTGATCAAGGCTCTATATGGAAGTGGTGATTCACCAAGCCGATTCCTTAGTGCCAAAATGTTAAGAGACTCAGTTATTCCTGCAAAACCCAAGCACAGTTTAACTTAAAATAGCAACAGAGAAACTTAAGGTTTCACAATGTCCGCTGAACAATTGCCTTCTTTATTTGAAACATACAACATATTTACATTATTTACTAATCATTCTACCACAGTGTACATTAGGAGCTTCTGAGTTATACCAGCAGCATAAAAAAGTGCTAGTGCTTTTAAACTTTTCTAAATATAAGAAATTACATTCTTGATAACACAGGCAAGGATGACACAGAAAGCCCAGGAGACTCAAAGCTTATCACTACTCACTCTCTGATGTTTTGCTTCTACTTTTTTCATTTAAGATCATGTATAATTTAGTTCAAAACTGAGATCCTAGGCACTGTTTTATAACTGGCTGGCTGGTCTTTCTCATTTTCTTTGTCTTTCTCTCATGCCTATAGTTTTTAAAATCAGATAAAATTATTAAATGATTAGCTATCAAATCATATTGACAACCAAGTACTGCTTATTTTTCATAAGCAATGAATAATTTAATAATTTGTACATTTCATCACCCCTGGCAGGCTGCGGTGATAGAAGCCAGGGTGGGCCTCTGTTCAGAAATATATTGAAACCTCCAACTCAGGTATTACACCAGAGCTTGGAGATTGTCAACGAGAAGTTGAAATGTTTAAAGTGAGCTGACCCTAGCTGACTCTGATGGACCCGAACCCTTCACTGACAAGATAAAAAAAAAAAAAGAGTCTGTCTTACCATATCAGCTCACCAGCTGGGATGCCGTCTGACATCAGGGGTGAGAGTGGGAAGGCAGGAAAGAAAACACGGCCCATTCAGACGTTGTAGTAAATCACCAGCAGATTCCCCGACATACTGTGGCGTACAAACCCATCTATTACACAAACTCCCAGCAAGTTCAGAAAAACAATAAACAAAGAAAAGGTCATCATATAACAGCACAGCAAGTCAGGGGAAAGAGCTGCCAGGGGCAGGCAGTGCCGATCCAATCCAAGGCAGAAAACATCAGAAGATGTTACAACTGTTTTAACTTGAAATCTTCTGGCAGTGGGTTCCCTCGGAGAGCAGCGGGGTCTTGAAAGGCAGCCAGCAAGACAGTGACCCGGTGGCCCGCTCAGCCATGCTCTCCACGCCCAAAATGGCTTGTCAACACCTATCTGTGGGCTCCGACGCCTGCGGTTTGGATTACAGTCTGTGAAACCTTGGAATGGGCTCCTGGAACAACTCAAAAGCCGAATCTGTGCTTTTCAAAGGCCTCCCGAGGCCCTTCATTGGGCAAAAGTGACTGGGCCTGTCTCGGTGACACAGAGAGCGATTAAGGTGATGCTGGTCTGTCTGAAACGCGGACAAATGATCGGGGTCTTCGCAGCCTTCGGTTTCAGGGACTGGTGCAATCTCTAAGTTAGAAGCACTTTGGCTAGGAAAAACTGCAAGGTCATTAAAAGTTGAGGAGGTTCTTGTATCTTTAAATATTGGAATGGATATCATACACTGTTAAAATGTTTTTAAGATCAGGTTATGAAATTCCTGCTACTAACCTATTTCAAGGGCTTTAACTCGTATTCCTGAAACTTAGACTTTCTCTTAATTACCTGTATAGGCAATACCTTAGTGATAAAAATTGATGGGATCATTCCGTTCTCCTATTTTAAATCCTGTCTGGTCCAGGTGGGTCCTTCCTGATCTGGGCACAGCCTCGGGGCCTCAGTCCTCCACCACCTTCAACAGACAAGGCGCAGTCAGCCACGTGCTGCTCCTTACAAACCCCCAGCTGGCACCACGATGCTTCTCAACCCTTGTCTTTGTACCTGCTGCTCACTTGACCGGGCAAATCCTCCCGAAGTCCACCAGCTTCCCTGAGCCCACCCATCATCCTCCAGGCAAACCCTGCTCACCAGGGCGTCCGTGATACAGAGCCACAGAACAGCCGTTGGCTTTGGAGCTAGCCAGCTGGATCTGCATCCTGGCTCCGCCATCTCATAGTCAGCTACCTAACTTCTCTAGGCCTTGCTTCCTCCTCTCTGAGATGTGGAAAGGAATCACACCTAGAGATGTTGACAGTTGAAATGAGGTGAGACTCGAATCCCATAGCTCTTGAGAACCCTGTGCTCAAAGCCTATTAGCTGTTATCACTATCATCATCATTATTAACATCATGATCTCTTAAGACCACCATTAAAGCTCTTTTTCTTTTGGGGGGGTGGGAGAAACCTCTTTGCCAAACACAACCTCTTTTCACAAACCAATTGATCACTTACTCTTTTGTCCTATCCCTGAACCTTGGACGTGCCTCTAACGTGGGTCTCATACAGACTCACCAGTAGTTGTTTTTGTTTGGGTTTTTTTTTAACCTATCAGTTCCCTCCCTGAAAGCCTCCCCAGGACAGAAACCACAACTCATTCATTTTGTCTTTCCCATGCCTTGCACTGCCTGACACCCAGGAGATAAAAAATATAAATATTAGCCAAATGAATCAATAGTGAAATGAGTTCCTGAAAAGCCAAGTGAAAACCAAACACCGATCAATCAAATCATGTTTAATTGCACTAAGGAAATTTCGTATTCAGAGAATTCACAAGAAAAATCCAAGGCTTGGGTGAAATCATGGAACGCACGTGGATTTAGGAGGCGGCCTGAACTCCTGCATTGGAATCCCAGCATTTTCTCTTAAAAACTTTCTGACAAGGGGCCAAGTTATTTTACCTCCAGGGGTCTTTGCTTCCTCATTTGCAGGTAAGAAGATAACATCCCTAAACCGGGAATGAGGAGACACAAGCAAAGTGCCTGAGCCTGTAAGTAAGTGTTAATGAACTTATCACTTCCCTGGGCCATTTATGAAGAATTACTTTTGTAAATCAAACTACAACTCCATTAATCTTTGTGTTAAATTTGGATCTGCTAAAATGCTCATACAACTGTATGATCATAGGGGTCGATTTTATTTTCTTGTCCTGTATCCATGTTCTTAAACACCTGGATATATGCACCCCATCTGTCATCTACCGGGGGACCAAAGTCATGGACCTGTTTGCTATGGGCAAGTGTTCTTTGCTCTAATTCAGCTGCTTTATTTTGCTTCTGCTCAAACCACTCATTTCAACTCAGTCATTATCTGAGGTTCCAGGAACCCAGGTTTAGACACAACCCTAAGGATTCTAATCAATTTACTCCTTCATGTGGCTTTACAAATAAGTTGATCAGCTTCACATTTGTGAGGAAGAGAGAGCTGCGAGAAGAGATGGCAGACTAAAGGAAGTACACAAACAAATCTCATCTTTTTTGTTAATTTGACTAGATCTGGCTATGATGATATAAATCCTTCACAGTCACTCAGTTTTTTACAGAATGAATTAAACATTGTTTCCTACCAATCGACCTAAGAGAATTTTCACATCAATGTCAAGATCACCAGATCATCATTCGTTCCTGTAGAAGGAGCGTAAATTACTCTTGAATTCCAACCACATGTACACATTTGGCAGAAAGGAGGATGTGGTGGGAAATGACAGACTTTCTGATTTCCCAAGTCCAGGGTATTCCTGGTTCATCCCTAACTGTTCTACCTTTCATTCTGGGCATAGGAATAAAGGGAGCAAGTAGAAGATGGTATCTCAGTTGGTCAGAGCATCCTCCCAATACACCAAGGTTGCAGGTTCGATCCCCAGTCAGGGCACATACAAGAGTCACCCAATGAATGCATAAATAAGTGAAAAAAAGAAGATGGTGTCAATATGACTATTTATAAACAAACTGAATTAAACCCACCCAAAATCTCAATATTCACTGGACAGACTTGAACCATAGGTAAATGTCAAATGGCTCATTCATCCCCTAAACCTGATTGTAATAGAAGCACAGGGTGGAGCAACAGGAACCGGGAAGAGCTGAGTATGGACAAAGTGTCATCTGACGGAGAGTCTGCCTTACGATATTATGTAGCATCATCCATTCTACCCACTGCAGATGCAGGTGTCCTTCGAAATGGAAGACATGCAGTCTTCTTTCAGCTGCCCCCAAACCCCAAACACTCCTAATTGCTGAAAGTGAATGGCCAACCACTACAGTTCAAGTCATGAGGTCACCAGCAGACACACAGGCTAATAGCTGCATCCAGCTCATCAGAGGAACAGAAAAGAGAACAAGCCCCTTTGCAAAAGTAACTAAACGCTGCGCAGCTGTGGCTGTTAACAAGTGCCCCCCAAATACAATGTTGGTCCAGAGAAATGCAACTTTATTTAAAGCGTAAGCTATGAAATAAAAGAGTTGGCACAACAACACTACATATGAAAACTTGATCACACTGAAAAGAACCGCTGATCTGTCTTCAAGAGAAAGGGAGGGGGTAGTGTGTAATATCTCTAATATATGGATGGCTGGGTAGAGTAAATGACTGTCACACAGAAGGTTTATCTGTAAACACCGCAGTAAGTCTAGGGTTTTTAACCACAATAAATGGCTGCTTTCAATCAGTTGCTGCTAGCAGGAAATCCACGGCCCATAGGAGCAATTACCCATCTCTCGACTGAAGCACAGGACAATTACAAGCTACCAAAGTACACTCATGATACCGGAGCACTTGACTGTGTGCTGCTAATGGAACTGAGACAAGACATAGTGGTTTGTGGCTACATTTCTCAGTTTCAGACCCTCCCCAATCCCTTTCATATTTCTCTTTCTCACAAGGTGACAGCGTAGACAGAGAAATTATGGTCTGCAGAGGCAATGTCATCTTCCCCCAAAACAAAGACACCAGGGTTCTCTCTCCCTTGCACTCCCTACAGCCCCTTACAATTATTACACGCGACCTGATTTTTCAAAAGGTGCCATGCCTTCCTCTGAGGTTTGCAGATGACTTCTTTCCCGGAGTCTCCCATTCCGTATTTGCTGTTCATTACTGACTAAATCAATTAGCCAGATTAGGAATTCTGATCTTAAGGAAGTGAAGAGAAACCTGTCAGGGTAATAAATGCGAACATAACTACTCTTTGATGTCACCGTGAAAACTCTGTCAACTAGGTATCCTCAGAGATAGAACCTCTCTAAGATTAGAGGAAGAAAAATAAAAGATAGTAAGCGGTCTATTAAATTAACCTTCCATTCTCATTACATCTATTTCTAACAGGTAGCATTTAATGAAGCTCTAATGTGCCAAGCATTATATTATGTGTTTTAACTGCATTGTCTCATTTAAGCATAACCCCAAAGTAGATACACTGTGACCATCCTCAGCTACAGGAGGAAATAATGGAGACTTGGGGTGGGTCGTTTCCTGTAGACACCACGGTTTGTACATTGTGGACTCGGGGCTGAAGTCATCCAAAACCTAGCACTTCAACACCTTACCATACTTCCCCTGCTATGAATAACTCTGTGAGAAATGGTGAAGAATTGGCAAAGCCACCCCAATGTGTGGCCGTGATAGACATAGCGATGAATCCCAGCATCTTTTCCCGTAGAGTGTACACAGGACCCCAAAATGTCTATCACTGTGTTTCAGGAAGCCTACACAGAAATGCAAGGTTTCCACCCTGGCCCTCAATAACTAAGTAGCCTTAAGGCTAGTAGTGAAAGTTACCGTGGGCCTGATACAGTTTCTAAGGAGTACTGCAACAAAGGCTTGGGTTCCCTTTTTCCCCCTATTTATTAAGGTATTTCCTACTTTCTTAAGCAGTGAGGAAAGCAGAGAAGTCACTCCACTAGACCAATCTCCGTTCACCCAGCAGATCAGAACTGGACAGAAGTGGGCAGCACTGTTAGTTGCTTAAACCACGTACCCTCTCTCCCTGCAACACAAGAGGCAGGGTCCTCGTCCAGGCTGCCGTGGAGGTAGAGAGGAGCAGATGCAAAGAAGCCAAAAAGATTCATGAAGTGGAGTCAGGAAAGAGCTAAAGGACTAAACTTACCTTCACAGAACGGGTTTGGAAAAGAAGTGACAGAAATCTATGAAAACCATGTGTACTACATTGCAAGGAGCCCCAAGCGACCAGATGTACCGCAATCATCAACACCTCTGTCTTTCGCAACTTCTTTTTCCCTTTACTGTCATTCCTTTTCTGGAGTCCAGGAATCAAGACATGAGTTCTGTGTCAGGATGACACACCACACCACCGGGCAGGTAGGGATTCTCCCTGAAGCCTAAACTCAGCTCCCGCACCCCCACTGAACTCCCTCTTGCTGAGATCACCTATTTCTGGTTCCCATTAGGTTTGTTTTATAGATCAGGAATGTTTCATGCTGAAGCGCCCATAGATGCAGACTTTATGGCAATCTGATGACACTCATTCCAATATTTAGAACGTAATTCTTTGGGGGGAAAAAAAACAAGTATGTTTGCGATCTTCAAGACACTAACTGCTAGAAAGGTTTTCAACTCTGCTATGACTTCACCTGAGTTAATGAAAATAAAACAAAGAGAAACATGCTCTGATAGATTTTGAAAGGTCAAATACCCTTCACGGCACTAAGTGTTCAACCTCAGCCAGTTAACCTCAGCTCGATGACAAAATGGTAGGCTTTTCTGCCCCTGGGTTCACCCACGCTCTCTTTACCCACGTTATACTTGCACGAGGGGTGGTATTGTGATCGTCAGTCCTGTCTCCTTGGTCTCCTGGCTCCCGACCCCTTCCCATCACCTTCCAAAAAAGTAGCCACACGATTTAGGGAAAATACTCAGCTTAAAGGGCAAGGATTTCCAGTAGAGGAGAGAGAGTGGGAAATGAACTATTTCAGACCAAAAGCAATTATATTTTGAAGGCAGAAGCAGACATCTTCTGGCAAAACTGTCAAGATGTTACAAAAGGATTAAAGGAATTTTTTATCATTTAAAATCTGTTTCTCAAAAAAAAAGGTCTGCTGTTCTATTTTTGATTTTTAATAAGACTTTTCAATAGACTCCCTGCTTAAAAAAAAAAAAAAAGTTTAAGGAAAAAAGAAGCAAAAAGTGAAGGCAATGCAGCAAATACAGCCGAGACTTTGACACGGTATCACTCACTTTCACCGTTCCGGTGGCTGCAGACAAGGCTTTTGTGGGAGGTTATACCCTATACAATAACTTGTCAACAAAATACACTGATTGCAGAGACTTTTCAGGATTCAGGCTTCTATTAGGGTTAATGTGGAGACACCAGATTAATTCCTTTCAAAACTTGGGGAACTTTCTTGCAAGGAGGCAAAGGATGGCATTTTTCACTGCTAACAGTGTGCAATCCTCTCCATACGCTTCCAGTGTCATTACTGTTGCACCCCCATGCTTCGGCATCCGGGCTCCCCGAGTTCTCCAGTAAGCATTGCTAACCAAGCCCCTGCTGGAGACACGTTTAGTTAGAGTATCATGATTTCTAGTACATCCTCCGCCCTGTTCCCCACCTTCACTGCATGGAACTTGTTCACTGTCCACATTCTCTTCCCAGAAGCCGAGAGACCACCAGTTCTCTTCCATCTTTCTCATTTTCTCCATCTTCACCCCATTCTTCCTCTCTTTCATTGCGGGAGCTCAACAAATTCATGTCAATGGCTTCCGTTCTGGCCGTCGTCTTTTCATCGCTCCTGTCCATCCATCTCTACTGGCGAGCAGGGTGGGTGATAGCCTTGGCCTTCGCACACATGAGGTTGGTGTGACCTTTGTTTTCAGATAAAGCCCTTGAAGACTAGACCACACAGCTATGTCCTCTTTGGAGAAGTGCTTATTCAGGTCCTCTGCCCATTTCTTAAGTGGGATTGTTTGGGTTGTTTTGAGGTGTTGAGTTTTATGAGTTCTTTATAGATTTTGGAGATTAACCCCTTACCAGATATATCATTGGGAAATATCTTCTCTCATTCAGCCTTTTCATTTTATTGATGGTTTTCTTTGCTGTGCAAATACTTTTTAGCTTGATGTAATTCCATTTGCTTACTTTTTCTTTTGTTTCCCTTGCCTGAGGAGATCTATTAGAAAACATACTGCTAAGAGAAATGTCAGAGATTTTACTGCCTATGTTTTCTTCTAGAAGTTTTATGGTTTTGAGTCTTACCATCATGGAAAGCAGTATGGAGGATTCTCAAAAACAAATGAAATCTTACCATTTGTGACAACATGGATAGACCTAGAGGGTATTACCGTAAGTGAAATAAGTCAGACGGAGAAAGACAAATAACCATATGATTTCACTGACATGTGGAGTCTAAAGAACAAAATAAACAAACGAGCAAAACTGAATCAAAGTCACACACACACAGAACAGACTGATGGTTGCCAGAGGGAAGGGGGTTAGGGGACTGGGTTAAAAAGGTGAATGAATTAAGAAGTACAAATTGGTAGTTACAAAATAGTCCCAGGGATATAAAGCATAGCATAAGAAGTATGGTCAATAATATTGTAATAACTATGTATGGTGCCTAGTGGGCACTGGAAATATCAGGGGACCAGTTTGGAAAGTATATGATTGTGTAATCACTATGCTGTACACCTGAAGTTAATACAAAATAATATTGAATGTAAACTGTAATTGAAAAATTCAATTTTTCAACAAGACCACACAGCTAATCAGTATAGAACTAGGATTTGACTTTAGAGCTAATTCCTGCTCTTGCTTTTACTACTCTATCCTGCCTCTTCAAACCACCCATCATTCTTCCAGGGGTCCTTCCAGAGTATTCATTGCACCCAACACATTTTGGGTGCCAAATAGACAGGTTTCTCATGGGGAACTTCCAGGCTCAGCTACAGAGGGACACAATGAACAGATGGAATGCATTTGATTCTCCCCCTCCCCTGCCATTGCCTCTGAGGTCTCCCTGCAAAAGCTCAACCACCTGGAACACAGAGAAAGGGAAAAGCCTCCACCTTCCAGGTGGATGGAGACCAGAAGGGAAAGTGTGTGCTCACCCATCAGTCTCCATCCAGCACAAACTTACTCGTGTCCCAATAACCAAGTGACAACAAACTCCCGACAGAAGCCTGACCAGCACAGCCAAAGGTCATAACCCTGCAGGACAAACGCACCTGCTCCATTGATCTAATTGAGAGAGAAAGTTGATAAGTTACAAGAGAAAAAAAACATGTGCTCAGAGTATTTTGTATTTGTCAATGTGCAGTTGGCACTGGGGTGAGCCGTCGTATTGAAACGGGACTGATGGGGGCGGGGCGCTGCTGAAAAGAGGAGAATGTGGAGGATGAGAGGGAGACAGACAACTCAGAATTTTTCCCTTTTGAATTTCAACCTGTTGGGTAAAAACAATAGCAAATGAGGCACTGCATATGCATGAGGCAGCGAAGGTATTTTAAGTTTGTCAGGAGACAGCTCGCTGAATGGAATTGCTAATTACGTCTCACAAGGCTCTGTCCAATTCAGTTAGCTTGATTACGGCTGAGTTGTCAACTCCTCTGCACTTGAGGTTCCACAGTTGCAACCCATTCTGCGGCTTAATATGAAATTAGAATGATCTTTCTCCAAAAAAGAAAATGTTTTCCCTCACGGAAGAGCTAGCTTTACCCATTGTGACAACATAACCTTTCTCAACAAAAATAAAATTAAAACCGCCAAGGGTTCAGATTCGAGGGTTTTGAGAGCTGATGGAACATCGGGAATGTAATCACAGCTGTGACAATTACAAATTAAGATTGAACAATGAGCCAGATTAAAAGGGTGAGAAAGAGCAGAACACCATATGGAGTATTTCGTTGCTACCCCACAGGATATCTTTGATTCCTTCGGATAAGGAGGATTTGCCAGCTGAGGGGATGGACTAAATAGAGCCCAGAATCTCACTTTTTTTTTTTTTTTTTTGCCCTGAACTCAGTGACTGCCTAAATCAATGTAGTTAAATTTCTCATTTCCTTTGCTTAGTTTCTTCACCTCTAAAATGGGACAAACCGCACTTGATAATGGCGCTAGTTCAAGGGAGGGATGAAGAGTGACGTGGTCAGCCCAGCTGGACAGTGAGATGAAGATCAGAGGCTGTTTAGAAAATCGGGACCCTGGGAGAGTTCACCCTAAAGATAGAGAGAGTGGGGCAAGATAGGATGAATCCGATAAAATACCATCAGATTGATTCAGCATGGTGCCCTTTGTCAAATTAATTCATTCCCAGCCAAGCTGACACTGGACTCAAGTCTGAAACAGATGAAGAGCAACAGAGGGCAGAGAAAGGTGAACAAAATGAGGACACAGTGGCCTTGCTTGGGGACCCCTCTAAAATAGTAGCCCAGAGTTGAAAGGAGCAGCGTGCCCACCTTGTTCCAGAGAGCCACACTGCCTTGGGGACAGGAGGGTCCAATGCATGAATGAAGGTGTGTGGTAGGAGTTGGAGAGGCAGCCAAACACTGCAGCATCTGGCGGAGCAGGACATTTCAACAGAAGGGTCTTTTCTGAGAACACTTGTGACATATTCCCAGGAAGTACAGGGAATGGTCCAAGCAAGGGAGTGAAATGTTTCTTAAGGGGGTTGAGTTTCATGCGATGTAGTTGGGAGGCTGCAAATCTGATGTAAGAAGCCCGTGCTACCCTGCTGAGGAGCAATGCAGAGGAGAACCAAGCAACCCCACCAACTGCTAGGCATGTCAGAGAAGCCGTGGGAACCAGCCAACTGACCACACGCACATGAGTGAATGCAGCCAACTCCACATGGAGCAGAGATGAGCCAGGCCAGCTGAGCCCTGCCCAAATTGCACAAGTAAGAGTAAATAAATGGATGTTGTTCGAAGCCACTATGTTTTGAGGTTACATATCACATAATATTAGATATCGGATACAATTTGTATGTAAGACATTTTCTTTCAGTATCTCCCATTTTTGAGACAGAAAAAAGAATTTCCCCCTATGTCATCTGCCCATAAAAGCATTCTCAGTTACTCCCAAGTAATGTCTGCTGCAAACCTTAATCACAGGCATTAGAAAAGTAACAATCATTTTATTTGTCAAAATTAAAGTTTTAGCCCTGGTCAAGTAGCTTAGCTGGTTGGAGCACTGTTCCGTACACCAAAAGGTTATGGGTTGGATCCCCAGTCAGGGCACATACCTGGGTTGTGGGTTTGTTCCCCAGTTAGGGTGCATACAAGAGGCAACTGATCGATGTTTCTCTCTCATGTTAATCTCTCTCTCTCTCTGAAATCAATAAACATATCCTCAAGTGGGGATTAAAAAGATAATAATAATAATAAATAAGTAAAGTTTTAGCTATAGTTCATCATTCTTACTGAGCAGAAAAATCCTCCAATAGCAGCCGCTTTGATGCCCACATCTGTCTGCCCAGAACAGTAGGAGAGGGTGAAGTGTGTACACCCGGTCTCGGTAACACACCGAGCCTGCCGTGGGTTGTGAGTTCAGGGTGCTGGTGCAGTCCCACAGGCTTGGTTATTTGCCCTGCAGAGTTGCCTTCATAACAACTCCCCTCGTCCTCCAAACTTCACCATTAGGAAAAGATAAAAATCACTTCTATAAATAAAGCAGCCAAGTTACAGAGAGGGGAAGGCACATCAGCTGCAAATAGGCATGATAAGCAAAACACATTCTTAGATGATGGTATTTTCTAATAGGGCAGATATCTCCATTGTTCCACCTGCTACAAGAATGGAAACAGGAGACTTCCTGAGGAACGGGCAGGATTACTTCCTATTAAACCCAAATGAGTGAAGGTGGGGGAAAAAACTACTTTTTTAAAAAAAATGTTTGACATGTTCCTTTTTTCTCTTTCTCATCTTCTCCTCCTTCCTCCTAAATTGAAGCACCTTTTGGTGGGGCAAAGACAGTCTCTGAAGCAGAATTTTCTTTCTGATTAAATCTTCCCTGTCCTTACACAGTCCCACTGCTTTGGCTCTGATAAGCCTCAGGTCAGCTCTATCGGAGCTGTGAACTTTCAGTGATCATGGAAATACAGATATTTCTTATTTTCAATGATAGAAGATTAAGCCGTCATCCCTAAGCAGCCAAGGTGGAAGCATTAAAATCACATCATGAAATGCAGAAACTATACTTATTCACTTGAACTATTTCTCACAGATGGTTTAGAAACAAGCACATCAAAATGTTGTATATAATCAAAAAAGTCACCACCCAAAAGACCTCCTGGTGCAGATGATTTTTTTTTATGTGCTCCTGATGTCTGTCTTTAAGATAAAAATTGGGGTGGGACTTTGAGACCCAAAAGTTGAAAGCTTCTTTGTGTATAGGGGAACTGCATCCAGCCGCCCAGTGGCGGTAAGCAAGCCACAAAACGAGGGCATATTGAGTTCCACCGTAAGCACTATGGATATCGTTTGGACTGCCATGAGAAAAAGAGAAAGAAGGAAGGTTGAGGAGTTCATGAACTTTCAAAGAAGGCGAAAGAGATGATTGATCTGAAGGCTAAGCTCGACCATAAACAGCGACGTGCTGAGAAAATACAAACAAAAAAGACTATGAAGATGCAGGAACAGAGAAACCCCGAACAAAAGAATGGTGAAAAGACCCCACGAGGAGCAGCACCTGTGTGTCTGCTGGACAGAGAAGGACAGTCTCAAGCTAAAGTACTCTCCAATATGATTAAACAAAACCGGAAAGAGAGAGCAGGAAAACGGGAGGTCCCTCTGCCCAAAGTTCGGCCACAGAGCAAGGCCACAAAGTTCGTGCCCAGGGAGAAACTGAGGTATGAAAAGTTATTCAAACAGGAAAGAAAAAGAGGAAATCATGGAAGAGGGTCGTTCCTAAAGTCTGTTTGTTGGGGATGGTTTTACTGGAAAACCACCTACATGTGAAAGATCCATTAGGCCAATGAGCTTCTGTTTCACGAAGGCCCAAGTAACATCCTGAATAGAAAGCCACTTTTTGCCTGTCAATACTTGGTGTAAAGAAGGATCCCTCACTCCCACTTTATAGACATGGGTGTTATTACCAAATGTACCAAAATAGAGGTGAACGTAAGGGAGTTGGGCCTGGTGACACAAGAAGGCAAGGTTATTTGGGGAAAGTATGCCCAGGTTACCAGTAATCCTGAAAATGATGGATGTATAAATGCAGCCATACTGGTTTGACAGCAGATTCGCACAAGCAACTCCTTGTAATTATTGAAGACTATGCACTAATCGGGAAAACCTGACTGTGATGTTTCTGCATACAACAATATTACAACGGCCATGTGTCTGCAGCCATCGAGAGAACTATTTAAAGAGCATTAAAATGGCCCAGTTTTACAAAATGGAATGAAAAGTTGGGTTTGTTTCAATAGACTTGCCAGTTTGCTCTGATGATCTGGGCTAGTAACAAGCCTCAACTTTTTTGTTTGTTTGTTTATATTAATTTTTCTTTTGTATTTATTTTTACTGAATTTATTGTGATGACATTGGTGACTAAAATTACATGGGTTTCATGTATACAATTGTGGAAAACAGTATGGAGTTACCTCAAAAAATTAAAAATCGAACTGCCTTATGACTCAGCGATTCCACATCTGGGAATATAGCCAAAGAATCCCAAAACACCAATTTGAGAGCACAGATGCACCCCTGTGTTCAAAGCAGCATTACTTACAGTAGCCAAGATCTGGAAGCAGTCCAAGTATTCATCAGTAGATGAGTGGACAAAAAAGCTGTGGAACATTTACACCATGGAATACTACTCAGCCATGAAAAAGAAAAGGCTGAAGGAAGCCTCAACTTTAAGTTGATGGTGCTTAAATAAGAATGTGTTTCCATGGTTCCAAGTCAAAAAGTTCACCATTTTTTTAAAGTCTTACACTGTAACACACACAAAGAAGCTAAACTATATTCCATGTCTCTCATTGTATGTTAATATATGGACTCTATCCCTAAAGACTAAAAGAAAAACTCCACACTAAGATAAATTCAAGCCTGAGGAGACAAAAAGCACAAAAATCTAGGTGTAGCAGACCGATCAATAGGAAGGAAAACAACCAGAGTCACATGTCCCTCTAATGGTGTTTGAGGTTGATCCTTTGAAGAGAGGTTGGGAAAGTCAACAGACTTGAGGCTAGTATACCCCTGCAGCTGCCACCAAAACGAGCATTTATTATGAGGCACTCCGAGTCAGAAAACATAAACTCCCTGCCCCTGCTCTAAGCCCCAGTGCCCTTCGCTAGGCTAATTCCTGCGAAGAGAAATGGCGGCTCCCTTTCCTTTCACCTTGTGCCCCATGACCTCCTGTAACTCTTTCCAAGATGTTTGCAATGAACTTACTCAAAGGCTGTCTAACTGCAACAATTCAGCTCGCAGACCCACAAGATGCCTAGAAACAAAATCCTTCTGATGAATAATGCTACTAGTCAAAGCTAACTTTCTTCTTTTCTTTTTTTCTCTTAAGCACTTGACATGTGTCAATGGCACACACACACACAAAAGGTCTATCAAATGAATTCTCACAACAGGCCTATGGAGAAAATAGTAGACATTGGTTCTTTTTGTCTTTCAACCCATCCTACACTACCCTGTTTCTTGGAGAAACTGCCCCCCCCTTCTCCACTCATAGGGTGATGGTAGGACCACAGTGCCAGTACCAGGCCACCGCCCCGCAGGAGGGCACACCAGCCAGGTCTAAACAATCCAAGCTTCCTCTTCACCACACAAAGGGGTTGGCCCAGGATGGGGACAGGACCAAAGTAGAAACAATGAAAACTACTTCATCCTGATTTTTAAAATCCGTAAACTGAAGTCAGAAAATTGGATACATGTAAATTAGAGTCTGTAACACCTTTTCCGTCTGTGAGGTGGACAAATTCTGTTTGGGGGGAAAAAATAGTTTTAAGCTAAAAGAAGCAGCACTTCAAAAGAGGGTGATAAGATCATACCTTAAGTAACCACTCCCGGAGAGGACGGCCATATAGATAGATACATAGCTATATAGATATACAGATATATAGAAATAGATCAGCTACTGCTATCCTTTTTTTGCTTCGGTAGCCATAATTTGGATTACTGACATAACCAAAGAGCCTTGACTTATCAAGAGAGATACTGTTATCCTCTTTTCGAAGATGGGGAAAACTGAAACTTAGAGCTATTCAATAACTTGCCCAAGGTCACAAAAATACACATGACAGGACCTGGATTCAAACCAAACTCAGCAGGGCTCCATAGTCAGAGCTCTCCATCACTGCAAAATGTAATCCATTAAGCCAAGCCATCACACGAGGCATTATCAGAGGGGTGGACAAAGTTGCTAGTAAAATAACAGTTCTGTAGGAGAGATAGGTAATAACATAAGGAGCAACAATATAAAGCTCATTCTGCTATTATCACGTCATATGAAACTCTTCAGGAAGAAATAGTGTTCATTTACGGTATCTGATTTGACCTTCCCAACAATTCTGCAAAGTAGAATGCACAGGGATTTCTGTTATTCCATTTTACAGATAAGGAGCATGTCTAAAAAAGTTCTTCCAAAATGACCAAACTATGTGATGAGTAGTGAGATAAAGCCACAACCAGACACTGTGTCACCCAATTCCAAATCCAGGGTCCTTTCTCCACCATACCCTTAACTTAGCCTGGCTTGATTGAATTAGAAGTGGTGGTATAGGGTTCAGAAAAATATGCTTGGGATTCGAAGGCCAAGAGTTAGAATCTCCCGTTCAACATTAAACTTCTTGGGCAATTTCTTATCAAAATTTCTAAGCAAAACTTTTAGCAATAAGGATTTTTTTTTATCCAAAGTAATTCTTAAACTTTCACAAATTTGAGACCTCAGCTAAATAAGACATATACATCGACCCATATACTCACCAATATTTTCTTCCAGCTCTTTTATACTTTTTAAATTGTATTTGAATCCATATGGATATAAGATGTTAAGCGGGAGTAACTTTTCCTCCTCCATATAACTGATTAGTTCACCAGCATCATTTTACAAATGAATCTAACCTTTTCCCTCCAGATACTCAAATATATACTCTTAGATTATTTTTTCTGAGTTATTATTTCCATAATCTTAGTGTGGGAAAAGCTTTATAAGTATAAGAGACAAAACAAGAAAAGGAAAAAAATGGAGAGTTTTGCAGCTTTGCAAAAAAA
>PVJI01012384.1:18713-51987 GCA_004026765.1 Micronycteris hirsuta | reverse complement strand
AATAGCCAAGTGCTGGAAACAACCTAAGTGCCCATCTACAAATGAATGGATCAAGAAACTATGGTACATTTACACAATGGAATTCTACGCAGCAGAGAGGAAGAAGGAGCTTATACCCTTTGCAACAGCATGGATGGAACTGGAGAGCATTATGCTAAGTGAAGTAAGCCAGGCGGTGAGGGACAAATACCATATGATCCCACCTTTGACTGGATCATAAACAGCAAAAACAGAAAGCAAGCAAAACATAAACAGAGACATTGAAATTAAGAACAGTCTATCAATGGCCGGGGGGGAGTGGGGAGGGGACAATGGGGAGAAGCGTTTTCAGGAATCACTGTAGAGGACACATGGAGGGAACTAAGCGGGGGGAGGGAGGCTGTCGGGGGGAGGTGGGGGCTGGGGGGAGGGGGGAGGGGAGGGAGAGGATGCAAATAGCTGTAATTGAACAACAATAAAGTAATAAAAAAAATGATGCTAAAAGGTAAAATAAAAAAATAAATATATAATTACATCTGCAATAAAAAAATAAATATATAATTACATCTGCAATAGAAAAAAAATTAGAGATCTGAATGTGTTTCACTTGACAATTTCAGTATTCAAATTTATGTACTCTCTAAATATCATTTCTTACTTAAGAGTCTTTTAAGAGGGCTGTTGGATAATTATAATGTTGTAGTTATCATTAATTGAGCATTTCCTGTGTGGCAAGCACCATTCTTTCTGTTGGAGTTTCATAATAATCCTCATTTGTCCCTGTCTCCTGTAGAGAACATGCATTATCAACCTCATTTTCCAGGGATGAAAATTGTAGCACTGAGAAGGATTGATTTGGCTAAATTTGCCAAGTCAGCTGATAGAATAACCAAATATCCAAGCAGAGTGATGGCATCCACAGCTGTGACCTTTTCATTCCATGTTACACTGTCACATATTCATTGGTCTTGCACAGCCAGGTTGCTCCATATTTCCAGGTTTATCCCCATCACCATCAGAGGAGTGTTTTCCTTTTTCTTCTGCAGAGTGAGGGGTATTTGACTCTAGAACAAATGGTTTAGAGAGCAGATGACTTTGCCTCCCCAGGTCATATCCTTAAAACCTGGATAAATATGTCCTTTGTCCTCTCAGAATGTGGTCACCATCATGGCCACCCTACCTGCTGAGATACTTTTTATAAAGATCAATAGAGTAGGCATTTGGGAAAAATACACATTTATAAAAATAGTGATTATCTCATCAAAATTAACAAGTCTTGATTTCACTCCCCTGTGTGACTTGGGCAAATGAGTCTTCGTACTTTTCTCCCCAGACATTTCTTCTTTGAGAAACTTGCCTGATTTCTACCCAGATTTTTAATGCCAATTTAAAAGTGTCCTTCTTTTTTTTTAAATTCTACTTAGATAATTATTAAGCAACTAATTTGAGATCATGATTGTGAAAGGCAATGAAAATTAGAAGTAATGTCCCAGCTCTCAGAGATATGGAGGTCTCATGTGTGATAACATCATCAAAACAAGGACCTTCCTGGTCCTGGGTCCTCCTAGTGGAGTGGAGAATAAACATAAAAGACCCCAAAGGTGGAAGCAATTCTCATTTCCAGGAAAGATAAGGCATGCTTCCAGAATCATCAGAATTCTGTGCCATGAATAAGAGTTTATGGCTACGTAGGCAGAAAGAGGTATGGGGGCAACCACAATGGAGTCAAACATGGATGGGCACAGAGAGGTGATATAGCATGTCCAGAAGAATGCCAACAATTGGCATATCTGAGCATAGATGAAGAAATAGGGAGTGTCAGAAGATAAAATCACAGAAAGCCATCCATGAAGGAATATATAGAAGCAAGGAACTAGAAACTTCTGAAGGCATGGGGACCTAACCACCTCAGGTCCCTGTGATGTTTCTTTATTCCTAGATATAGCGCATATACTAGTATTGCATATATCACATGTCTCTTTGGGCAATTAAGAATGTATCCATTTGTAGTGTTGCATAACCTACCATCTTATATCTATCCATGTATAGTTCTTATTCCTATGAGAGCATTCGTTATATTTATCTAAGAGGAGGGTGAGGAATGGTAACTATAATTTAGAAATCATTTACATCTGGGGCATTCATCATCTCTGTTTTGCTTGATTAAAATATTTCAAATTTAAAAATGATTTGTGAGCTTTTCAGGTATCTAACACAATAAAGGGTTATTAAAACCAAAAATCTTCAGATTATCCTCCCTGTTATTACCTCCCTTTTAATTCATTCGGCAATCATGATTTTTTTTTAACTCATTGATTTTATTTTATTTTTTTTGTTTAATTACAGTTATTTGCATCCTCTCCCCTCACCCCTCCATTCCCCTCCAGCCACACCTCCCCCCCAGCCTCCCTCCCCCCCTTAGTTCTGTCCATGTGTCCTCTACAGTGATTCCTGAAAACTCTTCTCCCCATTGTCCCCTCCCCCCTCTCCCCTGTCTATTGTTAGACTGTTCTTAATTTCAGTTTCTCTGGTTATGTTTTGCTTGCTTTCTGCTTTTGTTGGTTATGATCCGGTTAAAGGTGAGATCATATGGTATTTGTCCCTCACTGCCTGGCTTACTTCACTTAGCATAATGCTCTCCAGTTCCATCCATGCTGTTGCAAAGGGTATAAGCTCCTTTTTCCTTTCTGCTGCATAGAATTCCATTCTGTAAATGTGCCATAGTTTCTTGACCCATTCATTTGCAGATGGGCACCTAGGTTGTTTCCAGCACTTAGCTATTGTGAATTGTGCTGCTATGAACATAGGAGTGCAAAGGTTCTTTTGAATTGGTTTTTCAGAATTCTTAGGGTATAATCCCAGTAGTGGAATTGATGGGTCGAAAGGCAGTTCCATTTTCATTTTTCTGAGGAAGTTCCATACTGTTTTCCACAGTGGCTACACCAGTCTGCATTCTCACCAATAGTGCAGTAGGGTTCCCTTTTCTCCACATCCACTCCAACAGTTATCTGTTGCTTTGTTGATGATGGCCATTCTGACTGGTGTGAGGTGGTATCTCATTGTGGTTTTAATTTGCATCTCTCTGATGGCTAATGATATTGAGCATCTTTTCATGTGATTCTGGGCCCTCTTTATGTCTTTCCTCGAGAAGTGTCTGTTTGTGTCTTTGCCCGTTTTTTAATTGGGTTTTTTGTCTTCCTGGAGTGGAGTCGTATGAGTTCTTTGTATATTTTGGAGGTTAGACCCTTGTCTGAGATATCATTGGCAAATATGTTTTCCCATACGGTGGTTCTCTTTTTATTTTAATACTATTTTCTTTAGCCCCACAGAAGCTCTTTATTTTGATAAGATCCCATTTGTTTATTCTTTCCTTTATGTCCCTAGCTCTAGGGGACATATCATTGAAGATGTTCCTGCGTGGAATGTCTGAGATTTTCCTACCGATGTTTTCCTCTAGAACTTTTATGGTGTCACGACTTACATTTAAGTATTTTATCCACCTTGAATTTATTTTTCTGTATGGTGTAAGTTGGTGCTCGTGTTTCATTTTTTTGCAGGTAACCATCAAGCTTTCCCAACACCATTTGTTGAAGAGGCTATTTTTATTCCATTTCACACTTCTGCCCCCTTTGTCAAAGATTAATTGCCCACAGAGACTCGGGTTTATTTCTGGGCTCTCTATTCTGTTCCATTGGTCTATCTGTCTGTTTTTATGCCAGTACCAGGCTGTTTTGATTACAGTGGCCTTGTAATATAGCTTGATATCAGGAATTGTGATCCCTCCTGCTTTGCTCTTCTTTCTCAAAATTGCAGCTGATATTTGGGGACGTTTATGGTTCCATACAAATTTTTGAAGTGTTTGTTCGATATCTGTGAAATATGTCATTGGAACTTTGATAGGGATTGCATTGAATCTATAAATTGCTTTGGGGAGTATGAACATTTTGATGATGTTGATTCTTCCAATCCATGAGCATGGTATATGTTTCCATTTGTTTGTGTCTTCCTTGATTTCTCTCTTCAGTGTTGTGTAGTTTTCTGAGTACAGGTCTTTTACCTCCTTGGTGAGGTTTATTCCCAGGTATTTTATTTTTTTTTTGTTCCTATATCAAATGGGATTTTTTTCCTGATTTCTGTTTCTGCTGTTTCACTGTTGGCATACAAGAATGCCTTTGATTTCTGGATATTGACTTTATATCCTGCTGTCTTGCCAAATTCAATTATTAGATTGAGTAGTTTTTGGGCAGAGTCTATAGGATTTTCTAAGTATACTATCATGTCATCTGCAAACAACGACAGTTTTGTTTCTTCCTTTCCAATTTGGATGCCTTTTATTTCCTTTTCTTGTCTGATTGAGCAATCCTGATTTTTTAATAATTGCCTTCTCCAATTCCAGTTGCCAGTTTTTTTTTAGTTCAGACTTTTATTTTTTTCCTTTACTGTTTCTAAAGGCCTTGGTTGAGTCTTCCTTTCACTAATTTTTACTCTCACTAATCTATCTCCATCCTTACTCACAGACATTTTACTCATACATCTGCATACCCCTTTGTCCACCCTGAAATCAGAGAATACTTTCTAAAATAGAAATTAGTGTGGCTGTGTCACCCAAAGTAGGGTTTCTCAACTTTTTAGGATTATGATCTAAAAGCATAAACATGGCAGTCCCTGTTTTAAAAAGTCAACATTAAATAAATTGAATATAAAGATGAGAAAGAAATCCAAACATTTTCTATACCCTTATCCTTTGCAGTGCTGTATAAAAGCTGTGCTTTCTATTCCCCTTCAAACTAACCCATCTGTGAATCAAATCACATGATGCCTGTAACACTGTGCAAAATAACTGTTTATTGAGTACAACAAAAATGTGATAAAACTTAGAATGTTTAGTGTTTAGTCTTGGAGCTGAAGTAACACAGAAACACAATAGCTCTAGGTATAGAATTATCATATGAACCCTGAAGAGCTGATGAAGACACAGTCTTAAAATCATCTGGATGGGTAAAGTCTGAAAGACATAGTAGAACATACAAGAAATGTCACTGTTCAAAGGCAGTATCTGGAACTAGAGTTGATGAGCTTGACTCTAAGAAAAAAAATGATAGAAAATAAATAAAAATTAACATGTGTCCAGTTGTATGCCAGTCACTGGACCAAATATTTTAAATGTATTGTCTGTTTATTCTCATAACAAGCCTATAAATAGTTAATATCCCCATTATCCATAGAGAAGACTGAGATTAAATAACATCTAAAGGACATATTAATAAGCTTCAGGGTCATGATCTGAATTCACACTGGGCTCAAACTCAAAGTCTGAGCTCTTTCCAAATATATTATAGTCTCCATTTGGTCCAGAAACATGTATACCACACACAGAGTCAGATTAGAATTTTGAAAGACTACTAATTCTGTCTCTGGGCTAGCACTATTTTTTCACCTAAAAAGACTGATTGTACCTATTATCAGTACATGTTTATTTCATCCACTCATATTGCTGGTGTTCACCTCACTGGGTTGTGCCATCAACAAGTCCCAAACTCATTGCTATCTTTATAAAATTATTTTACTGTTGTTCAGGTACAGTCGCTGCATTTACCCCCCACAACTTCCCCCTCACCCCAGCCATCCACATCTCCCTCCCCTGCATTCACTCCTCCTTGGTTTTGTCCATGTGTCCCTAATAGTTGTTCCTGAAAACTCGTTCCCCTCCCTGCCCATTATCCTCTCCAACCTCCCCTCTGGTTACTGTGAGACTGTTCTTAATTTCAATGTCTCTGGTTATATTTTGCTTGCTTGTTTGTGCGTTGATTAGGTTCCACTTAAAAATGGGATCATATGGTATTTGTCCGTCACCATCTGGCTTATTTCACTTAGCATAATGCTCTCCAGTTCCATCCATGCTGTAATGAAGGATAGTAGCCCCTTCTTTCTTTCTACTGCATAGTGTTTCATTGTGTAAATGTACCATAGTTTATTGATCCATTAATTTACTGATAGGTACTTAGGTTGCTTCCAGCACTTGGCTATTGTAAATTGTGCTTCTGTGAACATTGGGGTGCATAGGTTCTTTTGGATTGGTGTTTCAGGGCTCTTAGGGTATAATCCCAGCAGTGAAATTGCCAGGTGAAAAGGCAGTTCCATTTTAGTTTTCTGAGGAAATTCCATACTGTTTTCCACAGTGGCTGCACCAGTCTGTATTCCCTCCAACAGTGCAGGAGGGTTTCCTTTTCTCCGCAAACTCTCCAACACTTGTTGTTTGTTGATTTATTTATGATGACTATTCTGACAGGTGTGAAGTAGTATCTCATTGTAGTTTTAATTTGCATCTCTCTGATGGTTAGTGATGCTGAGCATCTTTTCATTAGTCTCTGGACCCTTCATATGTCCTCCTTGGAGAAGTGTCTGTTCAAATCTTTTGCCCATTTTTTAATTTTTTTTTTTTTTTTGTCTTCCCAGAGTGGAGTCCAGTGAGTTCTTTATATATTTTGGAGATCAAACCCTTGTCCGAGGTATCACTTGCAAATACGTTTTGCCATATAGTTGGTTCTCTTTTCACTTTAATGCTGTTTTCTTTAGTCATGCAGAAGCTTTTTAATTTGATGAGGCCCTTTTCATTTATTCTTTCCTTTATGCCCCTTACTCTAGGGGACATATTGGTGAAAATATTGCTGCTTGGAATGTCTGAGATTTCCTGTCTGTGTTTTCCCCTAGGACTTTTATGGTGTCATGACTTATATTAAAGTCTTTTATCCACCTTGAATTTATTTTTGTGTATGGTGTAAGTTGGTGCTTGAGTTTCATTTTTTTGCATAGTGGTCCAGATCTCCCAACACCATTTGTTGAAGAGGCTATTTTACTCCATTTTATGCTTCTTCCCCCTTTGTAAAATATTAATTGACCTTAGAGACTGGGTTTATTCTGGGATCTCTATTCTGCTCCTTTGGTCTAAGTGTCCATTTTTATGCCAGTTTCAGGCTATTTTTTATTACAGTGGCTTTATAATATAGTTTGATATTAGGTATTGTGATCCCTCCTACTTTGCTCTTTTTTTCTCAGAATTGCTGCAGCTATTTGGGGTCATTTATGGTTCCATATAAAGTTTTGAAATGTTTGTTCTATATCTGTGAAATATGTCATTGGTACTTTACTAAGGATAGAATGAATCCATAAATTGCTTTGGGTAGTATGGCCATTCTGATGATGTTAATTCTTCCAATCCATGAGCATGGCACATGCTTCCATTTGTTTGTCTTCCTTATTTCTTTCTTCAGTGTTGTGTAGTTTTCTGAGTATAGGTCTTTTACATCCTTCATTAGGCTTATTCCTAGGTATTTAATTTTTCTTGTTGCTGTATCAAATGGGATTTTTTTCCTGATTTCTGTTTCTGATATTTCATTGTTGTTGTATAAAAATGTCTTCTATTTCTGAATATTGGCTTTGTATCCCACTGTTTTGGAAAATTCACTTATTAGGTTGAACAGTTTTTTGGTGAAGTCTATAGGATTTTCTATGTACATCATCATGTCATCTGCGAACAGTGACAGTTTTGCTTCCTCCTTTTCAATTTGGATGCCTTTTATTTCTCTTTCTTGTCTGATTGTTGTGGCTAGTATTTCCAATACTATGTTGAATAGGAGTGCTGAAAACAAAAATCCTTGTCTCTTTCCTGATCTTAGTGAGAAAGCTTTTAGGTTTTGCCCATTCAGTAGGAGGTTGGCTGTAGGTCTCTAGTACATGGCCTGTATTGTGTTAAGGAATGCTCCCTCTAGTCCCTCTTTGCTGAGTGTTTTTATCATAAATGTATACTGTACCTTATTAAATGCTTTTTCCTGCATCTATTGGTATGATCATGTGATTTTTGTATTTTATTTTGTTTATGTTATGTATTAGGTTTATTGATTTTTGTATTATGCCATCCTTGAATTCCCTGGATGATTCCACTTGATCATGGTCTATGATCTTTTTAATGTATTGCTAGATGTGGTTTGCCAATATTTTGTTGAGTTTTTTAGCATCCTATGTTTATCAGTGATATTGGCTTGTAGATTTTCTTTCTTTGTTATATCTTTATCTGGTTTTGGGTTATGATAATACTGGCTTCCTAAGATAAGAAGAGTTTGGGAGTCTTCCATCTTCTTGGATTTTTTGGTATAGTCTGTGAAGGTCTAGGGTAATCTCATTTAAATGCTTTGTAAAATTCTTCTGTGAAATGATGCAGCCCAGTGCTTTTGTGTGTTGGGAGTTTTTTGATTAGTGCTTCAGTTTCGTTATTTGTTATTGGTCTGTTCAGGCTTTCTGCTTCTTTTTCATGTTTTCTGCTATATTTCTAGAAAAATGTAATTTTTCTAGAAATTTGTCCATTTCATCTAGGTTTTCAAATTTCTTGGCATTTGGTTCTTTGTAGTCATTTCTTACAATCCTTTGTATTTTTGTCGTATCAGTTGTAATCTCTCCTCTTTTACTTCTGATTTTGTTTGCTTGGATTCTCTCTCTTTTTTCTTGATGAGTCTGCTTAGAGGCTTGTTGATTTTTTTATCTTTTCAAAGAACCAGCTCCTGGATTTATTGATCCTTAGAATTGTGCTTTTAGTCTCTATGTCATTTAATTCTGCTCTGATCTTGATTATTTCCTTCCTTATACTTTCCCTGGGCTGTCTTTGTTGTTGTTCCTCCAGCTCTTGTAAGTGCAGGGTTAGGTTGTTTATTTGAAATGTTTCTATCTTTTTTTAGGTAGGCCTGTATGAACTTCCCTCTCAAGACTGCCTTTGTTGTGTCCCCTAACTTTTGGATTGTTGTGAGTTCATTTTCATTTGTTTCCAGAAACTTTTTTATTTCTTTCTTGATCTCATTCTTGACCCATTCATTGTTTAATAGCATGCTATTCAACATACATGAGTTTGAGTGTTTTTGAGTTTTTTCCTTGAGGTTGGTTTCTAATTCCAGTCCCTTGTGGTCAGAGAAAATGCTTGATATGATTTTAATTTTCTTGAATTTGTTGAGGCTTGTTTTGTGTCCTTTCATGTGATCTATCTTTGAAAATGTTCCATGTACATTCGAAAAGAATGTGTATTTTGCTGGGATAAAATTCTGTCTGTCTGTCTGTCTGTCTGTCTGTCTCTCTCTCTCTCTCTCTATATATATATATATATATATATAGTCAGTTAAGTCCCTCTGCCCTCTGATATAGGACATTGTTCAATGCCCCAATATCTTTGTTGATATTTGGTTTGGAAGATCTATGCATTTTTGACAGTTGTTTGTTAAAATCCCCTACTATATTTGTGTTGCTGTCAATATCTTTCTTGAAGTCTCCCAAGATCTTCCTTTCATATTTGGGCATTCCTATGTTGGGTGCATTTATATAGACAATGTTTATGTCTTCTATATGAATTCTTCCCTTGAATATTATGAAGTGACCTTCTGGGTCTCTTTTTATCATCTTTTTTTTTTTTTGAAGTCTATTTTGTCTGATATTAGTATTGCAACCCCAGCATTTTTCCCCCTGTCCATTTGCTTGGAATATTTGTTTCTAGCCCTTCACTTTCAGTCTGTGTAGGTCTGTTTTTCTGAGGTGGGTCTCTTGTAGGCAGAATATATGTGTGTTCTGTTTTCTTATCCATTTAGCTTTTGATTGTGGCATGTATTCCATTTATGTTTAATGTTATTATTGATAGGTACCTATTCATTGCCATTTTACTCCCTTTGTTCCTTTCTCTCTGTGTTTTTCTTTATCTTCTTAAAGTAGTCCCTTCAGCATATCTTGCATAACTAGTTTGGTGGAGGTGTATTCTTTTAGCTTTTTTTTTTTTTTTTCTGTCTGGGAAGCTCCTTATTTGGCCTTCCACTTTAATTGAAAGCCTTGCTGGATGGAGTAGTATCACTTGAAGAGCTTTGTTTTTCATTACTTGGAATATTCTTGCCATCCCCTTCTAGCTTGTAATGTTTCTTTTGATAAGTCAGCTGCTAGCCTTTTTAGGGCTCCCTTGTATGTTATTTCCTGTTTTTCCTTTGCTGCCTTTAAGATTCTCTCTTTTTCTTTACATTTTGTCATTTTAATTATGATGTGTCTTGAAGTGGGCCTCTTTGGGTTCCTCTTGATTGGGAAGAGGAGGAGACTTCTGGTGGGACTTTTTTTTCTCATCAAATTAGGGAAGTTTTCCATCATTACTTTTTCAAACAGATTTTCTATCCCTTACTCTTCTTCTTCTCCTTGTGGTGTTCCTACTATTACATTTCATGTTAACCTGCAATTCCCTTAACACCTCTTCATTCCTTCTAGGTTTTTTTTCCTTTTCTTGTTCTTTCTGGGTGTTTTTTTTTCGACCTTGACCTCTAGCTCACTGATTCAATATTCTGCTTCATCTAGCCTGCTTTTAATTCCTTCTACTGTGTTCTTCAGTTCAGAAATTGAATTCTTCATTTTCTCGTGGCCCTTGTTGATAGTTTCATTTTTTTTTCTGTATTAGGCAATTTTATTTTATTTATTTATTTTTAAGTATATTTTATTGATTATGCTATTACAGTTGTCCCATTTCCCCCCATTTATTCCCCTCCACCCTCCATCCCCCCTATTCCCCGCCCTTTAGTTTTTGTCAATGGGTCATACACATACGTTCTTTGGCTTCTATATTTCCTATACTATTCTTAACCTCCCCTGTCTGTTTTCTATTTATTATTTATGCTACTTTTTCTCTGTACTTTTTCCTCGCCCCTCCCCCTCCCACTCCCCTGTTGATATCTCTCCATACCTTATATAAATCCCTTTAACATTTCATATAATAAAGGCTGTGTGATGATGAACTCCTTGAACTTGATCTTATAAATAGTTTCTATATTTTTTTCATGTTGATATAAATTGCAGTAAGTTCATTGTAGTTTTCCTGTAGTTTTTGGAATTTCTCTTTGAGCTCATTGAGCTTCCTGATAACTATTGCTCTGAACTCAGTATCTGATAGTTGACTTGCCTCTAATTCATTTAGCATTCTTTCTGAGTCTTCTTCCTTTTCTTTCTTTGCGAAGGTTTGTTTATTTGTGTTCCCATTGTTTGTGAAACTCTTCTTATTAGCCTCTGCTTCTTAAATTGATCCGTTCTGTCTCTCTAGGTTTGTGGTGTGAACTTCTATGGTAAGAGATGCGTGAGACTCAATGGTGCAATCTCCTTGATTTCCAGAACTTGCTACTCTTGGGTTGTTGTTTATGTTGGCTCTCTGTATGTTTTTGGGTTTTGATTGTTGTTGGGTCTTTCTTTGGCGGGTCTTTCCCTCCAGCTGGTTAACTTAGTGTCACTCCACCCACCACATCTTGTAATTTGTTTTGCAGGTGCAGACAGGTTGTGTCGAAGTTGGTTCTTCTGTCTGTCTGAGGTTTTGAGGCTTCTCTGTCGCTATTTCTCAGTTGGAAGGAGAAGGAAAAATGGATTGAGACAGCAGGAGTGCACTCTGTGAGATTTAAAATACCAATGAATAAAGAAGAGACAGAAGATTATTTGGATGAGTATAGTGTTAACTGTGATATTTCACCCAGCTTTTTGGAAAGGGTGGAAAAAAGATGACTCTTGTTGAAGCCAGAAAGCAGTGAGCTTATGGAAGGTCATATTATGAGCTATAGTTAGAGTAAAGGATAGTAAATAGGAATAGTGTGTGAGAGAACAGAGTTAACCACAACAGTAATAAAGTTCCGGAAGACAGTGAACTGGGTTAAGATCCAGGAGAGGTGCTGTGTAGTATTTACAATTTTATGGTTCAATAATTATTTACAATAATACTGGAACAACAATCATATGACAGAATCTGTGTGATCTGAATAACGAGAATTGGAATTACACAACCTAGAGTAGTGTGCTACTGGAACACAAGTGAAGTGAAAGAAGGAAAATTAAAAATACACTGTCAAAGAGAGAACAAGGAAAACCAGTCAAGCAATGCAATTAAACAAACAAAATGAAGAAAACTAAAGAGAAATAAGTAAAGAAATACTAATAAAGTAAAAATAATGAAAAATAATAATACAAATAAACAATTTGCAATTTCTCTGGAGTAGCAAAGTAGAATTTGTCTTAGTTTCTCAGTTGTTTGGATGTTCCCTCTTTAGATCCCCTCTGGTCCTTTCACAGCTTTAGGTCTTATTTTCTCACCTGGGGGACAAAAGAAAGAAAGAAAGAAAGAAAGAAAGAAAGAAAGAAAGAAAGAAAGAAAGAAAGAAAGAAAGAAAGAAAGAAAGAAAGAAAGAAAAAAGCCTCCTGCTGGATTTACATAGGCCAAGCTAATTTTGCTGGTCTTCTTGGCTGCTGCAGGCTGAGGGGTTGGGTTTTGCTTTTCTCCCTTCCTATGGTTTTGGGAGGATGGGGTCCAGGTCTGGACAGCACTCTTCACAGTTGCTGAGCCTCCAGCACTGTTCTTCAGTTCCCTGTTGGGCCCCTAGTGCTCTTCTGCGCCAGGCCTATGCCTTCAGTACACCAGTTGTGCTGTCTTTGAGGTGTACCAATTAGGGGCAACTCACATATCACCTTCTCAATCTTTGTTGTCCTAGGTGCTAGGGACTCTTTAAAGTCTCTGAAGGGCAGTTCGGTTCCCATACTGAGTTAAATCTTTCTGGGAACTTCTAACTCCCTGAGTCCTACTGGTCTCCTCTGGGGTGGGGGGCACCTCCTCCCTTTCTCTTAGTGAGCCAATCCCACCTGGTAGGGTGGGGGTGCTGCCCTTGCTGCAGCAGCAAGTGTGGGCACGCACCTCTCTCATTGCTATCTTTTTAATCAGGCATTTTTCTTAAATTCCAATGAGCATATTAATGACACACAGAGGTTTTAGTGTTTCCTTTAGGAACCCTATGCCTGGACCCATTAAAGATGAAGAGGGTTTTATGAATGTACATGGATTGATTGAGGTGTACTTTAAGATGAGAAAAAAGTTCAACCAATAGATGAACAATACCCCTGTCATTTACAGCTGAGGACTCTGAAAAACAGAAAAGTGAAACGAGAACATGCTCTTAGTGAAGGGAGAAGGAGCCATGACTCCTTGATCTCAAGCCAAAGGATTTTTACGCATAATTGTTCATAAACATATGGTGCTTTTATAAAATATATAGGTTATCTACAACCCAAAGGACATGCTAGGCTTCTTGAGTTCAGGGTCTATGTCTGCAACTTTAATTTCATCTTCCTGCAGACAAAGAGAACAACCAGGTGATCAAAAGGCTAGTGCTACATTCAGCTGGAGATGATGTCAGCACAAAGAGGGTTTAACCTTCTTTTCATGACTCACTTAGAGAACCATATTTCTTGGTTTGTTCATTAGAATGGAATTTACCTTTTAGGATTTCATGGTAGAAAACAGGGACAGGGTCTGAATGTAGGGTCATATTAGAGTTATTTAATTTTGTGGTTTGCTAAGTGAAACTGTAAGAAGAGAAAAAAAAATAAATGAAGCTAAAAGAATGAGTTCTGAGCACCATTGTAGGCACTTCACAAAATGTATGCTTTATGTCTTTTTTTAAAAAAGTAGGTCATTAAGTATGCAATACTAAGAGTAATTTTATCTCACATATAAATACAAGTTAGTCTTTTAAGCTTCAAATCCCAATATACAGACAATTTATTGTGGTAATGATTATGCTTGTGATTTAACTTCAGAACCATATTTAGCTTCATTAATATTTCAATAAAATAAGTAAAAATATGTGTTGCCAACAAAATATTACTTAAAGTATAATCATATTAAAGAGTCAATAATAATGTCTAAGAAATTGTATAAATATCATATTTACCCAGAATTCTTTTTTGTGCCTTTATTTTTTAATTAATGGGAAAGCCTTTTAAGATTTAACTATAAATATATATTGTAGAACAAATTATTCCCACTGATTCAAATGGAAAATATCAAATAACATGCTTGATTTAAATAAACATATATTAATATGGAAACAATGTTTTCTTTTTTATCCTTACTTGTTTTTCTTTTATTCTTTCCTTTGTTTTTTATTAAATTTATTGGTGTGACATTGTTTAATAGGATCATGTAGGTTTCAGGTGTACATTTCTACGAGACAAGATCTATATACTGCACTGTGTGCACACCACCTTTAATGTGAAAGAGCTTTTGGTGACACTAATTCTTGGGTAGGATTTGTGACATAGAAAAAAGATCCCAGAAACAAATTTGTTGAAATGGTTGCTTTCAATTGCAGCAGATATTGCAGACAATTCGTATACTGCGTCCTGTTCTCATTCTGTGCTTTATCTCTTAAAGTTTTTTTTTTTTTCCAATCTGTTCTCATTTTATCTTTAAAATCAATCTATCGTGCACAAGGCAGAGATGACTCTCTCTGACAGATAAAAATGGTGATAAAGCTTAGTGAATTTGAATGGATTACCTGGAGTCACCAAGGCAAGAGAAGAATCATTTCAGGATGAGAATCTCCCAGTTCTGATGCTCCTGAGACTTTCCACTATTTCACACTATCTCAAATAATATTAAAAACAAAACAAAAACAAAAATCTAATTATTGTTCTTATTTATGTTAGCTCAATCACCTCTGCTTTAAGAATAAGACAGATGTGCCCTGGCTGATGTGGCTTAGTGGACTGAGTACTGGCCTGTGAACCAAAGGGTCACCAGTTCGATTCCCAGTCAGGGCACATGCTTGGGTTGTGGACCAGGTCCCCAGTAGGGGACCACAAGAGGCACCCACACATTGATGTTTCTCTCCCACTCTTTCTCCTCCATTCAAATCTCTCTAAAAATAAATAAATAAAAAATTTAAAAAAATAACACAGATGTGTAAAAGTAATGCACGCTTTTGGATTTAGAATAGTTATATAGATACTTTATTAAATTCCCACTGACTACGGGTGATTTAATTAGAGAACTGGTCTGTTCTTAATTAAGGTGACATCAAGTTTGTTTATGTGATATGGAGATGACAGAAGGAACTGCCTGTTGGCTAGGAACAGGGAGGCCTTTCTCACTTCTGATTTGAAAGTCTCCCACTCTTATCACTGTAAGGAGGAACAAGAGAGCCAAATTTTAGACATGGGTTGTAGCAGCAGCTGTTCTGACACACAGGCTCCATGAGGAAAGTAATCCAGAGGGATCTCCTGGATCCTTCCCTTAGCACAGATTGTTTTAGTGTATTTACTAATTTCCAAGATGGTAACATTGATTCCACAAACTTAGATAAAGAAAGCACATTTGAGAAGAAGATGGGCAGTAGAGAAACGGCAGCTGGGGTCCCGAGGCTAGTGAGCTTTGGAAGCTTATTGCTCTCTGTGGCAGTGACTTGTGAATGAAAAAGACTGTATAATGCCAAGGGAGACCCAAAAGACATGGACATTTAGATAGCAAGGTACCCAATTCACTGGTTTGGATGTGACTTTGGTGAAACTCTTCTGGACTTTCCTATCAGTTTATTTATTTCTTTATATCTCTACATTTCTCAATAGTCTCTGAACTTCTTGAATTACGAGATTTAATTTTACTCAAATCTATCCTCAATTCCTAACCAAAGTCAAGCATAAAGTAGGTTCTTATAAAAACTTATTGGACTGAATTAAACTAAAATGATTAGGTCACTTCTAGTTCTACTTAGGGGAAAATAGGGTAAGGAGTATAATACTAAAAGAAATGTCATCAGTGACACATAAAAAGCCATAAGAACCTAACAAAAATGGTAGCACAGTTTTATACATTGAGCATGCTTAAGAAGTATATAAATGCTATAGTAAATACAATATATTACCTTCAAAAGATCTTCAGTTTGCTTATGGATCTGAGTATCATAAGGGCTGTAAGTTATTGAGAAGTGCAATTTGAAATTGGAAGATAACTGTTACTACACATGTGGATAGGTGAGGCTCATCACACAGCTGGGCATTGACCAGGATACTCCATGGTGTCTTCTGTGTGCACCTATGTGCACATGGGGATGGAAAATTCTTGTGGGGCTCAGTTCAATCAGTTTCAGTTTTTTGCATCATCTACTATTTTCTGATTATAAAACAGGCCTAAACAAAATACAAGATTTTCACTATTTTTAAATTGTTTCCCAATATATAAATAGTGTAAAAGACTTGCATTTTCAAAGTGACTTGGAGCTGTGCATGCACCTTCTTTCACCTGAATCATATGCCAAGAGAATAGTGGTCCCTAGCTCCACTTCCCATTCTCAGAATGACTGTGTCTGCAGAGGTGCTTTGCTGTGATTTTTGTTATTTCTCTTTGCTGAGAATCTGGTTCTGTTTTGTGTTTGTCAAATACCTCAAAATATCTTCAAATATTTGTGGTGGGGAATAAAACTCCAAATAGGCTTTGTTAGTTGATTTTAAAACACATTTAACAAACAAAAATAATTCTATGTTTCTTATTAATTTTCCTGCAATTAGGTGAAATACTGCCCTTTAAGAATTTTATGCATAAGAGACATTGAAATTAAGAAAAAACTGACAGTAACTAGAGGGGAGGTGGGAGGGGCTAATGGGGGGAAAGTGGGGAAGGGTCTTCAGGAACAACTAGAAAGGACACATGGACAAAACCAAAGGGAGGAGGAGGTTGAGATGACCAGGGTAGGGGGAAGTAATAGGGAGAAAATAAAGACAACTATACTTGAACAACAATGAAAAAAAAAGAATGAAATAAACTAACAAAACAGAAACATGCAGATACAAACAGACTGATAGGGACCAGTGGAAAAGGGGTTTGGGGAACTGGGTGAAAAGGTGAAGGGAGGATCAGAGGAAGGTGACGGTAAGATAGCTAGGAGCTGAGTCCACTCCCCGCTGCACACCGGTGAAACACCTAGCCGATCTTCTGAGAAACAGACTCAACAGCCAACAGTACCCCAACATATATGAAGATTGAAGACCTAAATTGTACAGGACATAGAAAAATCAGCTGATAAGGAGAGAGCTTCAGGACAAAAAAAAAGATCCCTGGGACAAGTGCAGGGACTAGGGTGGCAGCAGCCCCAGGTCCAGCATCAGCTGGGTCTGCTGCAGGGTTCTTGGGAGAGTCAGGTCAACCGCTCTCTCCCCTACCAAACAAGGTTGGAGCAGCTGGGGGAGAGACCTGGTTGCTTGAAGCCACAGGGAGGGTAAAAGGACTAAGTGACAAACACACGGGGGCTGTGAGCACCCGCAGATACTGTGTTTGTCAGCTGGAGAAAGATGAGAGTTGGGCCATGCTGGGTCCTGACCCAGATAGTCCCTGGTCTAGTTGGAAAATTGGGCTGAGCGAGAGGCCAGGCCCTTGCATGGAGTAGCAGGCTTGAACAGGAGCAATTTTTCAAAAAGAAAAAGTAAAGAAAGAGACACATGGCAGCGGTTTGGAGAACTCTCCTGCAGCAGTGGAACAGGCCCCTTACCCACCCAGCCTCGGGGTGCCCCTGCGGTGGCTAGGGGAGTCCTGCGCTCACAACTGTAGCTCCGGGGAGACATCCCCGGGTCTGTGCGCACCCACTGAGGCGCCTGTGGCTGATCCTCCTGCACACACACAGGCCTGGGACTGAATGCACCTGACCCCTGTGCCCCCAAGGAAACAGCAGAGGAGGCCCACACCAGCATCCACAGTGACAGCCAGGCAGCCACAGGCAGAACCCCTGCTCTGCAATCAGGGAGTCAGCAATCCCCAGAAGGACTTGGCACAGTGGGGGAGTTGAACTAGCCTGAGGGGGTGCTGAGAGCCCCTAGCATCTGGGACAGCAGGGATCGAGAGGGAGGTGTGTGAACTGCCCTTGATTGGTGCACCTCAAGGACAGCGCTGCTGGTGGACTGTAGACCTAGGCTGGGCACCAAGGAGCACTGGGGGTTGGGCCAGAGGCATGTCTGGTGCCACTGAAGAGGGGAGAGAAGAGAAACCAATTCCCCTCTTAGCCTGCTGCAGACAGGAAGTCCAGCACAACTGGTTTAGCCAGTTTGAGCCAGCAGGAGGTTTTTTTTGTTGTTGTTCTTGTTATTGGGTTTTGTTTTTTGTTGTTGTCATTGCTGTTCTTTTTAAAAATAATTCCCAAAAGTGAGACAGTAGAACCAGAAACTGTGAAAAGACCGGAGTTAGACCCAAACAGGGGCCACCACAACAGCTGACACAGTGAGACAAATTTCACTATGCTACTCCAGAGGACTTGCAAGATATTGTGTATATATATATATAAAATATATATATATTTTTCATTATTCTTACATCTTCCATTTTACTAGTATTTTTGTATTTCTATTCTTTCTGTTTAGTCTTCTTCGCTTGACTGGTTGAATTGCATTGTTTGACTGGTTTCCCTTATTCTCTCATTCATAGTGTATTTTTAACTTACTGCTTTTCACTTCACTTGGGTTCCATTACACAAGTGAAGGTCTTACTACTCTAGGTCCTATACTTCCCAGCACTCTAGGTCCTATACTTCCTAATCTTGTTTTCCAGATCACATAGAGTCTGTCATATGATTGTTGCTCCATTAGCATTGTAAGTAATTACTGTTCCATACAATTGTAAATACTACACAGCAACCCCATCCCCCAGGTCTTAGACCATTCCACTGATTTCTGAACTGTACTACTGTTGTGGCTAATGCTATTTTCTCATGCACTACACCTATTTTCTGTCCTTTACTTTCACTTTACCTCATAATCAGACCTCCCACAACTCACAGCTTTCTAGATCCAACTCACAACCCTCCCTCACAAGAGTCTTACCTACTTCTCACCCTTTCTTAAAAGTGACTAGTCAGGAGAAATATCCCGGTTAACACTATACTTTTCCAAAGGATCTCCTATCTCTTTCCTAAGGCTTGGTACATTTAATATGAAAGAATACATTCCTGCTGTATTAAACCATTTTGTCTTCCCCCTACAACTGATCACAAAAAAGAGTAGGCAGAAGCTGTGAACACCAGGATACCTGCTGGAAGAGAAAACCCACAAAAAAAGGAACCACCAACAGATAACAACAGAAGGTGAAAGAGGGAGTGGAACCCACACTAACCTCAATTCAGGACTGACCTGGAAATACAACCAATTGGTGGAGAAATTACCCACAACAAACAATGGAACAAGAGTGAGAGAGAAGCCTCAAAAGCTTGTTCACACAGAAGAATCAGCTTCAACACAACCTGCCCACACCTGCACAATAGAATAAAAGGCATGGTGGATGGAGTGACCCTCAGTTAATCAGCCAGAGCAAGGAACCCACCAAAGGAAGACCCAAAATAATCAAAACCCATGGACATACAGAGAGCCAAAATAAACAACCGTCCAAGACCAGCAAGCTCAGGAGATTAAGGAAATTGCACCACTGAATCTCACAGGTATTCTACCATAGAAGTTGATACCATAAGCACAGGGAATCAGAACAGATCAATTTAAGAAGCAGAGGCTAATAAGAAGAGTCTCACAAACAATGGGAACACAAAGAAAGAATCCCCAAATGAAAAGAAAGGAGGAAGCCCCAGAAAGAATGATAAACGAAACAGAGGCAAATCAACTATCAGACATTGAGTTCAAAGCATAGGTTATGACGAAGCTCAATAAGCTCACAGAGAATTACCAGAAAGTACAGGGAAACTACAATGAACTCACTGCAAAATGTATCAACATGAAAAGGAAATAGAAACTATCAAAATGGCCAAGAGGAAATGAAGAATACAATATTTGAACTGAAGAACACAGCAGAAGGAATGAAAGCAGCCTTGATGAAGCAGAGGATTGAATCAGGGAGCTGGAGGACAAGGCAGAAAAAAACACCCAGAAAGAGCAAGAAAAGGAAAAGAGGCTCAGAAAGAATGAAGAGGGATATAGGGAAATGCAGGACAACATGAAACGTAATAATATCCACATAATAGGGATACCAGAAGGAGAAGAAGAAGAGCAAGGATAGAAAACATGGTTGAGAAAATAATGATGGAAAACTTCTCTAATCTGATGAGAGAAAAAGTCACATAAATCCAGGAAACACAGAGAGTCCCAATCAAGAGGAACCCAAAGAGGCCCTCCTCAAGACACATCATAATTAAAATGGCAAAATCCCAAGACAAAGGGAGAATATTAAAGGCAGCAAGGCAGAAACAGGAAGTAACATACAAGGGAGCCCCAATAAGTTTAGCAACTGACTTCTCAATGGAAATGCTCTAAGCCAGAAGAGAATGGCAAGAAATATTACAAGTAATGAGAACCAGAGGCCTGCAACCAAGACTACTGTACCCAGCAAGGCTCTCAATCAAGATAGAAGGCCAAATAAGGAGCTTCTCAGACAAAAGAAGTTGAAAACAATACACCTCAACCAAATCAGCTATGAAAGAGATCCTAAAAGGAGTGCTTGAAGGAAAGGAGGGAAAAGAGAGAGAGAACGAGGAACACAAATACAACAATATAGCAATGAATAAGTACCTATCAATAATAACCTTAAACGTAAATGGATTAAATGCTCCAATCAAATGACATAGAATAGCTGAATGGATAAAAAAGTAAGACCCACACATATGCTGCCTACAAGAGATCCACCTCAGGACAAAAGACCTACACAGTCTGAAAGTGAAGGGCTGGAAACAAATTTTCGAAGCAGCAGACAGGGAAAAAGAGCCAGGGTAGCGATACTCATATCAGACAAAATAGACTTCACAAAAGGGGGCCATAAAGAGAGATCCAGAAGGACATTTCATATTACTTAAGGGAAGATTCCACCAAGAAGACATAAACATTGTAAATATATATGCACCCAACACAAGAGCACCCAAATATATAAAGAAAATCTTGGAGGACTTCAAGAAAGGTATTGACAGCAATACAATTATAGTAGGGGATTTTAACACCCCACTATCTAAAATGGACAGATCTTCCAAAGTATCAACAACAATATTGCGGCATTGAATAATACCCTAGATGAAATGGACTTAACTGATGTATCTAGAGCCTTTCACCCCAAAGAAACTAAATACACATTCTTTTCAAATGTACATGGAACAGTTTCAAATATAGACTATAAGATAGTACACAGAGCAAGCCTCAAAAAATTCAAGAAAATTGAAATCATATCAAGTATTTTCTCTGACCACAAGGGACTGAAATTAGAAAGCAACTCCAAGGAAAACCCCCGAAAACACTCAAAATCATGGAGATTGAATACCATGATATTAAACAATGAATGGGTCAAGAATGAGATTAGGGAAAAAATCAAAAAGTTCCTCAAAACAAATGAAAATGAACTGACAACAACACAAAACTTATGAGACACAGTGAAGGCAGTCCTGAGAGGGAAGTTCATAGCAATATAGGCCTACCTAAAAATGACAGAAACTTTCCAAATAAACAACCAAAACCTATGCCGACAAGAACTCAAGGAACAACAACAAAGACAACCCAGAGCAAGTAGAAGGAAGGAAATAACCAAGATCAAAGCAGAATTAAATGACATAGAGACTAAAGGTACAATTCTAAGGATCAGAGAATCCAGGAGCTGGTTCTTTGTAAAGATAAACAAAACTGACAAACCTTTAAGAGGCTCATCAAGAAAAAAAAGAGAGGGGACCCAAATAAACACAATCAGAAGTGAAAGAGGAGAAATTACAATTGATGCTACAGAAGTACAAAGGATTGTAAGAAACTTCTATGAAGAACTGTATGCCAAGAAATTTGAAAACCTAGGTGAAATGGACAAATTTCTAGGAAAATATAATCTTCCAAAACTCAATAAAAAAGAAGCAGAAAGTCTGAACTGACCAATAACAGCAGATGAAATTGAAACAATAATTAAAAATACTCCCTTGCTTTTGCTGGTATAACTCAGTGGATTGAGCATGGGCTGCGAACCAAAGGGCCACTGGTTTGATTCCCAGTCAGGGCACATGCCTAGGTTGCAGACCAGGTCCCCAGGGAGGGCCATGTGAGAGGCAACCACGCATTGATGTTTCTCTCCCTCTCTTTCTCCCTCCCTTCTCTTCTGTCTAAAAATAAATAAATAAAATCTTAAAAAACAACAACAACAAAAAAACTCCCGACACACAAAAGACTTGGACCATATGGTTTCACAGGAGACTTCTACA
The DNA here is from genome assembly GCA_004026765.1 of Micronycteris hirsuta. NCBI lineage: Eukaryota > Metazoa > Chordata > Mammalia > Chiroptera > Phyllostomidae > Micronycteris > Micronycteris hirsuta. The sequence goes on along the minus strand of PVJI01012384.1, from coordinate 29,992 downwards.
AAGCATTTAAGGAAGAACTAACCCCTATGCTTCACAGACTATTCCAAAATCCAAAATGATGAAAGACTCCCAAACTCTTTTTACGAAACCAGCATCATCCTGATTCTAAAACCAAATGAAGATACAACAAAGAAAGAAAACTTCAGGCCAATATCGCTCATGAACATAGATGCTAAAATCCTCAACAAAATATTGGCAAACCGCATCCAGCAATACATTAAAAAGATCATACACCATGGCCAAGTGGGATTCATCTCAGGGATGCAAGGATGGTACAATATTTGTAAATCAATAAACATAATACATCACATAAACAAAAGCAAAGACAAAAATCACACTATCATATCAATAGATGCAGAAAAATCATTCGATAAGGTACAGCACCCATTTATGATAAAAACACTTAGCAAAGTAGGAATAGAGGGAGCATTCCTCAACATAATAATGGCTAAATATGAGAGACCTACACCAACATCATACTCAATGGTCAAGAGTAAAATCTTTCCCACTAAGATCAGGAACAAGACAAGGCTGTCCACTATCACCACTTCTATTCAATATAGTATTGGCGTTTTAGCTACAGCAATCAGACAGGAAGAGGAAATAAAAGGCATCCAAATTGGAAGGAGGAAACAAAACTGTCATTGCTTGTAGATGACATGATAATGTACATAGAAAATCATATAGACTCGGCCAAAAAGCTACGTGACCTAATAAATGAATTTGGCAAAACAGCGGGATACAAAGTCTATATCCAGAAATCAAGGGCATTTTGTATACCAACAATGAAACATCAGAAGCAGAAATCAGGAAAAAAATCCCATTCAATATAGAACAACAACAAAAATACCTAGGAATAAACTTAACCAAGGAGGTAAAAGTCCTGTAGCACTCAGAAAACTACACAACACTGAAGAAAGAAATCACGGAAGACACAAACAAATGGAAATAAATACCGAGCTCATGGATCAGAAGAATCAACATCATCAAAATGTCCATACTACCCAAAGCAATTTATTTATTTATTTATTTTAAGATTTTATTTATTTATTTTTAGAGAGAGGAGAAGGGAGGGAAACAGAGAGGGAGAGAAACAGCAATGTATGGTTGCCTCTCACATGGCCCTCACAGGGGACCTGGCCCACAACCCAGACATGTGCCCTGACCGGGAATGGAACCGGGACCGTCTGGTTCCCGGCCCACGCTCAATCCACAGAGTTACACCAGCCAGGGCTACCCAAAGCAATTTATAGATTCAATGCAATCCTATCAAAGTACCAATGGCATATTTCACAGATATAGAACAAATCCTTCAGAAATTTATATGGTACAATAAAAGACCCTGATTATCTGCTGCACTTTTGAGAAAGAAGAGCAAAATAGGAGGGATCACAATACCCGGTCTCAAATTGTGTTGCAAGGCGACTGTAATCAAAACAACCTGGTACTGGCATAAAAAGAGAAAGATAGACCAATGGAATAGAATAGAGAGCCCAGAAATAAACCCAAGTCTCTATGGCCAAATAATCTTCAACAAAGGGAGCAGTGGCATAAAATGGAGTAACAATAGCCTCTTCAACAAATGGTGTTGGGAAGTCTGGACAGCTACATTACCAACAAATGGAACTTGAGCACCAATTTTACACCATACACAAAAATAAATTCTAGGTTGATAAAAGATTTAAAAGTCCTAGAGGAAAACATCGGTAGGAAAATCTCAGACATTCCATGCAGCAACATCTTCACTGATATGTCCCCCAGAGCAAAGGACATAAAGAAAAGAATAAACAAATGGGACCTCATCAAAATAAAGAGCTTCTGCACGACTAAAGAAAAAAATATTAAAATAAAAAGAAAACCAACCATATGGGAAAACATATATGCCAATGATACCTCAGACAAGGGTTTGATCTCCAAAATAAAGAACTCATACGACTCCACTCCAGGAAGACAAAAACCCAATTAAAAAATGGACAAAAGACTTAAATGGACACTTCTCCAAGGAGGACCTACAGAGTGCCCAGAGACATATGAAAAGCTGCTCAGCATCACTAGCCATCAGAGAGGTGCAAATTAAAACCACAATGAGATACCACCTCACACCAATCAGAATGTCCATAATAAGCAAAGCAACAGATAACTGTGGGAGGGGATGCAGAGAAAATGGAACCCTAGTGCACTGTTGGTGGGAATGCAGACTGGTGCAGCCACTGTGGAAAACAGTATGGCATTTCCTCAGAAATCTAAAGATGGAACTGCTTTTTGACCCAGCAATTCCACTGCTGGGATTATACCCTAAGAGCCCTGACACACCAATCCAAAAGAACCTATGTACCCCAATGTTCATAGCAGCACAACTTACAATAGCCAAGTTCTGGAAGCAACCTAAGTGTTCATCAGCAAGTGGGTGGATCAACAAACTAAGGTACATTTACACAATGGAATTCTACACAGCAGAGAGAAAGAAAAAGCTTATACCCTTTGTGACAATATGGATGGAACTGGAGAGCATTATGCTAAGTGAAATAAGCCAGGCAGTGAGGGACAAGTACCATATGATTTCACCTTTAACTGGAACATAATCAACAAAAGAAAAAGGCAAGAAAAACATAATCAGAGTTATTGAAATTAAGAACAATATAACAATAGCCAGAGAAGAGAGGGGAGAGGGCTATGGGGAGAAGGGTTTTCAGGAACCACTATAGAGGACACATGGACAGAACCAAGAGGGAGGGTGGAAGATGGGAAGAGAGGTGGGGTTGGAGGAGGTGGTGGAGGTGTGGGGAGAGGATGCAGACAACTGTAATTGAACAACAATAAAGTACTTGAGAAAAAAATAATTCTATAATAAAGGACAAACTATTCTCATTTTGAAAATGAAAAAAAATTCAAAATAGTATCCCATTGTACTGATATAACATATTTTCTCTATCATTGTTGTTGGATATTTAAGTTGTTTTTGCATCTTGGCCTTTGTGAATAATTCTGCAATAAATATGGGAGTGTGGCTATCAAAAAATGATGAAGGGATTAAGAAATACAGATTGGTAGTCACAAAATAGTTATGGGGATGTAAAGTACCACATAGGAAATATAGTCAATAAAATTGTAATAACTATGTGTAGTGCCAGTTGTGTACTGGAAATATTAGGAGGAACACTGTTAAGTATATGATTGTCTAACAACTATACTGCACACCTGAAACTAATACAAAATAATTGTAAATGTAAACTATAAATGAAAAAAAGTAAATAAAAAATGTAAAATAAAATTAAAAAAAAGAATTTTATGGATAAGAAATCAGCCTCAAAATTCCATTTATTTTCTTTAAAAAATGTCACATCAACTCTTTATTTAAGCCTTTAATGCCATGAAATTTACCTTTAAACTGAATAACACATTTCTAAGTTTCTTGACTGAAGTTTTCTAGATTTCATGAAGTCATTTTGCAAAGCCCTGCAAGATTAAGTGTAAACAAGATTTAAAAAATGGAAGAGTATTTGTACTGTTATGTAAATGCATTCCTTCTTCCCTCCGTCCCTTTCTTCCTCCCTCTCTCCCTCTCTACCAGATGCATTGCTAAGGTTCCACAAAGGTCGTGTCACCTATAACAGAGTACAAACAAATGAATAAAATACTATAAAACTTTTACATGACTTATACGCTATGTGAAGAGCAGCATCCTCTGCTTGTGATTGGATGGTTAGGGGACAACAGTCCTGTGGGAGAACATATCTGTGTTGTTAAGACTGTACCTCTTCCCTTGGTTCTCACCATGTTCCATATCTGGGCAGCATCAAAGATACCTTAGAAGGCATATTTACCTCATTCTTGGAAGGCTAGAAGGGTACCTATTCAAATGAATATCATATTCAACACTGTACAAGATCAGAACTATCCTCTATTACTTTGTGGAGTAAAAATGAATTATTAAAACTAGAGACTCATTTTCAAAAGACTTTCACATGACTGGGAGTGAGTTATTCTAAATTGTCTTTCCCTCTAGATACAACTATTACAAGAGTCCTTAGGGCCTGAATATTAGAGAGTAGTTAAACAATGTTTTTTCCCTTTAATAATCGTCCTTCTTACAGAATAAGCCTAATAGCTGTTAACTCAAGGCTTTGTTCAAGCAGTTTATTCAAGGAATAGATGTGTAATTGGGCTTTTGAATTGAACCAATATAGACGACAATTCTGTACACACTATTTTCTAGTGTTGTGACCTTGGATAAAATAACTTAACATCTCTGAACTTTAATTTCTCCAACTGTTAAGGAAACATATAACTTTTTTAGGTTGTTGAGAGGAGTAAATGCAATAGTACATGAACATAAATAGTGCTCATCTTGTTCAGAGCAGGTGATTAATAAATGATGGTGGATAATGGCATAATTCTTATCTTTGTGGACTATCTCTCACTGATAAAATTTGCTCTCTTTCTGTCCTATTGCTTCAGACAACTGTGATGACCCATTAGCATCCCTGCTTTCTCCAATGGCTTTCTCCAGTTCCTCAGACCTCACTGGTACTCACAGCCCAGCTCAACTCAACCAAAGACTTGGTGAGTAGGGTGACATAATTTCTAAAGCACTGTGTAGAGTCAGCGCACTATGGGTAAATGGAAGAAAGTGTATCTCTGTACACTGAGATCACGTACAAGAGCAGAGTTCAGAGGAAGAGTGCAGATAGGGGCTAACAGTGAAATAAACATGTCTCTCAGCACAAACTGGATATTCAAATTATGCTGATTCTTGTTACCCCAACCTACATTATTCTTCCTTGATTGTCATGAGAGGCCTTTGAGAAGTATTTAAAAAGCATTTGATTTATTTTTAATGTATGTTACATAAACAGCTACCAAAATATATTTATAAATATATTTATAAAAAGTATAAATAAAATCTACCAAGGTTTTCCCTTGATAACTTTAATTTGTACAGTAAAATAAATGTTGTTGATTTTTTTAAATGTAAAATACTATTGAGTAAAATTAAGAAAATACAGAAATATATAATACTACCAGCTAGAGAATCCCATGATTAAATGTTGGGTGTGTATCTTTACAGTGTGTGATAGAAATAAGAGCAGACACTCCCTGACTAATCTCTTATGTAAAATTTCTTTTGAAAATATAATGTTAGATATCTATATAGATATATTTTAAATCAAATTTCAATGTTGGTTTTTATTTTTATATTTATATATTTATATTTGTATAGTTAATTGTTTTAATTTTTAAAGACAATGTCTGATAGTTGTATATCTAATAAATGTTATAAACTCTTCAATTTGAGAAAAAGACTTTTGTATGTAACTAATAGATACACTACTCTATTGAGTTCCAATTAATTACTCTTAGCTATGTTTTCCCTTTGATACACAAAAGCAATCACATTAGTAAGTTTTTTCAATGTTGAACTATCTTTGTATTCTGGAATAAGTTTTAATTGGTTATTGCCTTATTGATATTCCTTTTATAATCTGCAGAACAATTGAATTTGTTGACATTGTAATTTATAATTTTGAATATTAATTGTGAAATTGATTAGTAATTTTGTTTTTATATTTGTTTATTGTTTCATGACATGTTTTACAAGTTTTATTTTTATTTAATGGAGTCAATAATTTAAATGTTAGCAAGTGTTATTGCTTTATTGAGGAAGGAGTTTAAGAATATTATTTTAAAGAAAAAAGAATGGCCAATTATAAACCCAGCAGGATAATATTAATAATATTTTTTTACTAATTTTACCCTTTGCTGAATACTTTGTATCAAAACTCTTTAAGGCATTTTACCTATATAAAGATTTTTAGTCTTCACAATCATAAATAAGGTAAGAATTATTACCTTTTACCTTCAAGTATGGTTCTTGAAGTTCAGAAAAGTTTCATCACTAAAATCAGAGTTAGGTAAGGGCAATGATTGGATTAAAATCTTAGTTATGTGCATCAAAGGTTTTGCCCATAACAACCACATCATCAAACTGATTCATTAACACAGGTTTAAAAAACGTAAACATTCTTGGAAACAAGCTATTGGCTAGAGTTCAAATGCTAGCTATGGCATTTACTGATGAGCTTTATAACTGTCTGCCAGCCACTTAACCTGTTCCCAACCTCAGTTCTTTATCTGTAAAGTGGACCAGTATTGCCTGTCTTGCAGCATCATGTGTAGACTAAGCAGACATGGACATATAAAATTCTTCTCACTTCAGAGTCGAACATTGCTCTGGAACGGGGAGGTTCACTTGTCATTTCAGAGAAAACCACAGGTAGGCAAATTTTAATGAAGTCTCCAACAGGACATCCAGAACCACAGTTTGTTTCATCCTATTCAACTGTGTAGTGTTAGAAAATCATTACTGTCTTACAGTTCCTTGGCAGTTTCTGGGGAAGCTGTGATTTTTATTTTAGGTCAGTTCCTTCCATAATAAACAGATATTGACAGACACAGATGTCTCTGATTCAATTTATTACAATTGCCATGATCACAGCAGATGCTGGGTACTCAAGTCAAGGCCAGCAGAGTATATGGAGAGCCCTCTCCTCTCAGCCAGAGTCTACATTAGGAAGGCTGTGCAGGAGACATAGTCATAGAGGTGGAATGCATTGGCCTAGAGTTCATCCACCATCATATCTCTGGGGATGGCAGCCTTCCCTCCCTTCACTAGGGACAACATGGCCCTTGATGAAAATTAAACACAGATTCAAGGAAACTGTCAATTCCTAGTCCTCATCAAAGCATTGTACATCTGAATTACTGGAAAGCTTTACCAGTAGCAGTGCCTGAGCCCATCTCCCAGCTATTCTGAATGAATCGTCTGGAATGGAACCCAAGCATGGATATTGAAAAAGTAAATAAATATAAGCTTTATAGATGAGTTCAAAATGCAGCACGAGTTACAGACCACTATATTTAGTAAATTTGTGAATAACAAATCCTTCTATTAATATATATTGATCACTTACTATGTGCCAGACACTGTGCTAGGGCCCTGACCCATAGTTGGTAAAAATAGGGACAAACTCTGTTTATAAAGTATTAACACATACCAAGGGCATTTGTTATAGAACTAGAACAAATAATCAAAAAAAATTACATGAAAACACATAAGACTCCAAATAACTAGAGCAACCTTGAGAAAGAAGATCAGAGTTGGCGGTATTATGCTACCTGATATCAAACTATGTTACAAGGCTGTAATAATTAAAACAGCGTAGTACTGGCATAAAAACAGGCACATAGATCAATGAAGCACAATAGAGAGCCCAGAGATAAATTTATGCCTTTATGGTCAATTAATACAGGGCTGAGAAAAAGTAGTTTTAAGTTGTGAGAACACAAAACATGGTTTATTCTTGTATTATTATTTATTATTGTATTATGTATTACAACTGTAAACCTATGTTTGTTCAACCTTGTATATGACAAAGGAGGCAAGAATATACAATGGAATAATGACAGTCTCTTCAATAAATGGTGTAGGGAAAATTGGAAAGATAAATATAAAAAATAAAACTAGACTACCTTATTACAACATATACAAGAATAAACCCAAAATGGATTAAAGACTTAAATGTAAGTTTCAAAATCAATTTTTTTTTCTGATATATCTCCTCTGGCAAAGGAAGCAAAAAAAAAAAGAAATGAATAAATAGGTTGATATCAAACTAATAAGTTTTGGCACTGCAAAGGAAACCATCAACAAAAACAAAATGCAACCCACTGAATGGAAGATATTCACCAATGATACATTCAGTAAGGTGTGATATCCAAAATGATAAAGAATTCATGTAACTCCACACACACACACTCACCAAAAATCCAATTAAATGGGCAAAGGACAGAAGACCTGAATAGGCACTTCTCCAAAGAGAACATACAAATGTGAAATAAACATATGAAAAGATGCTCAATGTCACTAATTATCAGAGAGATGCAAATTAAAAACTCAGTGAGATAACTCCTCATCCTTCTAGAATCATTATCTTCAATAAATGAACAGACACCAGGTGTTGGTGAGGATGTGGAGAAAAGGGAATGCTTGTACACTGTTGGAATGCAAATTGGTGCAGTCACTATGGAAAACAGCTGGGGTGTCCTAAAAAATTAGAAATGAATCTGGGTATGACCCAGTGATTTCACTGCTGAGTATATATTCAGTAAATCTCAAAACACTAAAATGTATGTATGCACCCCTATGTTTATTGCAGTGCTATTTACAATAGCCAAGATACAGATGCAACCCAAGTGCTTGTGCATCAGTAGATAAATGGTTAAAACATGGTGGTGCATGTATACAATGAAATATTACAAAGCCATAAAATAATGAAATCTTATCATTTATGATGGCACGGATCATCCCAGAGGGTATTAAATTAAGTAAAATAAGTCAGGGAAGAAAAGACAAATACAATATGATTTAACTTATATGTGGAATCTAAAGGATAAAATAAACAAACATAATAGAAACAGACTCATAGATAAAGAGCGTTGGCAGAAGGGAGGGGATTACTGGGCTGGGTGAAAGAGGTGAAGGGATTAGAAAGTACAGATTAGCAGTACAGTTACAAAATAGTCACAGGGATCTAAGGTAAAGCATAAGGAATATAGCTGATGAAATGGTAATAACAAATGTATGGTATCAGGAGGGTACTTGAAATATCAGGGAGAACACTTTGTACAGTATATTATCACTGACCACTATGCTGTACACCTAAAGCTGATACAAAATAATGATGATGTAAACTGTAATTGAAAAAAAAAGCAAATATTTACATGCAGAATGCAAATTAACATAAAATTAATTTACAGCTAATGGTAGTAATATATTGATATTAGTATTTTTCACATATATACAATATAAATCATGTGCATGTGTATAGATACAAATACAAATGGTAGTACAGTTAGATTAATTCATGTATATATAGCTGTGATTGGATGTATCCAGATTCAGAGTTACATATAGAGAGAGGTGGATATATACAAGGTTGAAAATACATATACATCCATTTGCAATAGAATATATACACACATGAATATACATATATGCATATATGACTGCATATAATAATATATACCTGTACCTATTCACACAATATATATATGGGATATAGGAATACATACTATATATTGAGCATGTGCATATACAGTATATAGTATAAGAAAGTTATTTTGTAAATATTATTAAAACAAATTTGTTCTATGAATTTTATAAATATAAAATTTAGATATTTAAAACATTTTTTATTTATATGGAAAATAACAGTATAAAGTAATAATTCATTTTTTTTAAACAGACAAGCTCTGTCTCCACTAAAATAGCCTAGAAATAATTATAGTCCTGTATCATGAACAATTTTTTTCTACATGTCTTCCTTTAAAACTTCCTTTTTGAGTTTTTATTATATTTTTGGATAACATTGAATGATAAAATCATATAGGTTTTTATTTAAAAAAAACTAATGTTGTTTGAGTACAGTTCTCTCCATTTACCCCCGATCACTCCCCTACTCCCACTTCTCTGCCTCCCACCCTCGATCCTACCCCCCTTTGGCTTTTAAAGATATTCCTTGACAATTTTTCCCCTAATTGCCCCATTATTCCTCTCATCCCTCCAGTCCGGTTACTGTCAATTTGTTCTTTATTTCAATGTCCCTGGTTATATTTTGCTTGTTTATTTGTTTTGTTGATTAGGTTCCACTTATAGGTGAGATCATACAAGAATTTGTCTTTCACCACCTGGTTTGTTTCACTTAGCATAATGCTCTTGAGATCCATCCATGCTGTTGCAAAGGGTTGGAGCTCCTTATTAATTTCTGCTGCATAATATTCTATTGACCTGGCAATTTCACTGCTGGAATTATACCCTAAGAATCCTGAAACACCAGTTCAAAAGAACCTATGCACCCGATGTTCATAGCAGCACAATTTACAATAGCCAAGTGTTGGAAGCAACCTAAGTGCCCATAGGTAAATGAGTGGATCAAAAAATTAAGGGCTTCAAGTGTACATTTCTATGATACATGATCTGTACATTGCATTCTGGGACCATCACCAAAGTCAAACCATTTACTTTCACCGTATATTTGGCCCCATATCCCCAACCTACCATTCCCTTCCTTCCCTCTGGTAATCATCATACAGTTGTCTGTATCTATGAGATTCAGTTTTATAGCCCACATACAAAGGGTGGGGGGGCAAATGGGATTATCTTCTAGCTGGTGGGACCCTTGTAGTATAGGCCTCCCCCACTAGGTGAGTGTTATAGTACACATTTTTATCAGTGTATCAGCTGGCATTGTTGTGAGAGGCTGCATTCAGCTTCAGTAAATTTTTTTTAAGACTTTAAATGTGTTTGCCCATTTCATGATGGGTAATTTAAAAGCACACTTGCTCATACAATGCTGAGTATTCAGCAGTTTTTGACCCAAAACAGCATGACTCTCATGCCCCATTCTCCCTATTCACCCAATCTCACACCAAGCAACTTTTTTGTTTCCCCTTATGAAGAAAGTTTTAAAAGGGAAACATTTTGCTGATGTGGAAGAGGTGAAAAGAAAAACCGAGCAGAAATGCTAAAAGGCATCAAAATCGATATGTTGAAAAACTGTTTTGAGCAGTGGAAAAAAATATCTTGATAGGTGTATTGCATCAAATGGAGAGTACTTTGAAGGTAACTTACATTTAAACATGTAAGGATAAACACATAATTTTTAATAAATAAATTCCAGGTTTTTTGGGGTCGCCCTTATATAAGTGAAATCATATGTCTTTTAGTTATTTCTGACTTTTTCTCTTAGCATAACATTATTAATGTCCATTCATGCTTTCACAAATGGTTGTACTTCATCTTTGCTTATGGCTGAGTAGTATTCCATTATTTATATGTACCACATCTTCTTTATCCAATCTCCTATTGAAGGACACTTTTGTTGTCTCCATGTCTTGGCCACCATGAATAATGCTGCAATGAACAAAAAAGTGTATATATCTTTGAGAACAAATATTTTTGAGTTTGTCAGGTAGATACCCAAGAGAAGGAATACTGGGTCATATAGTACTTCTATTTTTAATTTTTTTTTTTAAGATTTTATTTTTATTTATTTTTAGAGAGAGGGGAAGGGAAGGAGACAGAGAGGGAGAGAAACAGCAATGTATGGTTGCCTCTCACATGGCCCTCACGGGGACCTGGCCCGCAACCTAGGCATGTGCCCTGACTGGGAATCGAACCGGGACCCTCTGGTTCCCAGCCCGTGCTCAATCCACTGAGC
>PVJI01012384.1:0-18613 GCA_004026765.1 Micronycteris hirsuta | reverse complement strand
ATTTTTTGAAGAATCAACAGATTGACTTCCATAATGGCTATACCAATTTACATTCCCACCAGAAATGAATGAGGTGTAGCTTTTCACCAGAAGTGTAGCTTTTCACTACAACCTCTCCAATACTTGTTATTCCTTGCTTTGTTAATCATAGCAATTCTAACAGCTTGACAGTGGAATTTCATTGTAGTTTTGATTTTTATCTCTGTAATAGCTAGTGAGGTTGAACATCTTTTTATATATGTATTGGCCATTTGTATGTTTTATTGACAGAGGTGTTTGTTTGGGCCATCTGCTAATTTTTTGAATGGAAATGATTATTTGGTATTGAGTTGTATGAGTTCTTTATATATTTTGGATATTAACACTTGTCAAAGCTATCGTTTGCAAATAATATCTCCCATTTGTATAGTTGTCTTTTCTTGGTCATTTTCTTTTGCTGTGCATGTGATTTTAATTTAATTTTCTCCTGTTGCTTTATTTTTTGCCTTTACTTCCCTTACTTTTGGGGGTAAAAGTCATAAAATGTTCTCTATAAACAAAGTCCATAAGATCAGTACCTATATTTGCTTTTATGTGATTTATTATTTCAGATCTTAAATTTAGGTCTTTCATCAATTTGAAATTAACTTTGGTACATGGGAACAAACTGTAGACTAGTTTCATTCTTTTATGTTTCCTACCACCACTTATTGAAGAGACTTTTTTCTTTATTGTATGTTTTTTGACCCATTTGTGAAAAATTATTTGCCCATACACATGTGTTTTATTTCTGTTCTCTCAGTTCTCTTCCTATGGTCCATGTATTATTTTTATGCCAATTCCATGCTAGTTTGATTATCATAGTTCTGTAGTATAATTTGAAGTCAAGCAGTGTGATACATTTGGCTTCATTCTTTTTCTCAGGATTGATTTGGCTTTGGGTTTTTTTTTTTTTTGTGGTTCTATACAAATCTAATGATTTTTTGTTCTATTTCTGTTAATAAAATGGCTTTTTGATTTTGATGAGGATTGCCTTAAAGCTGTATATTGCTTTGGGTAATATAGGCATTTTAATTATATTCATTCTTTTAGTCCGTGAACATGGAATATCTCTCCATTTTCTTGATTCTTTTTCAATCTGTTTTAAAAACAGTTTGTAGTATTCAGGATGTCAGTCTTCCACATCTTTTGTTTAGTACTAGATATTTTATTTATTTGATTGCCATTGCAAACAGAATTTTTAATGCCTTTTTATGAAATTTCATTGCTAGTATATAATAATTAACAAAATGAAAAAAATGCAATTTTTTTTACATTGGTCTTGTATCCTGCAACTTTACTATGTTTGTTTACTGTTTCTAATAGATTTGTTTTTTGTGTAGTCATTAGGGTTTTCTATGTACAGTCATGTTGTCTGAAAAAAAGTAATACTTTTACTTCTTCCTTTCCGATTTGAATGTCTTTTATTCTTCTTCCTATTTGATTTCTCTTGCTAGGATTTCCAGAACTATGTTGAATATAAGTGGTGTGAGTGGAGATTCTTGTCTTGTTCTTGATTTCAGTGGAAAAGCTTTTAGTTTTTTACCTTTGAGTATAATATTGGACAAAGTTTTGCCATATATGGCCTTTATTAGGTTCATGTACTTCCCTTTTATACCCATTTTAAAACTTCTCTTTACTTTATTTTTTTAAGATTGTTTATTTATTTGAGATTGGGAAAGGGAGGGAGAAAAAGAGGGAGAGAAATATCAATGTGTGGTTACCTCTTGCATTCCCCCTATTGGGAACCTAGCCCGCAACCTAGCATGTGCCCTGACTGGGAATTGAACCAGTGACCCTTTACTTCACAGTCCAGAGGTCAATCCACTGAACCACACCGGCAAGGGCAATAAAACTTCCTTTTACTTTAAAAGAGGAAATACATAAAGTGAATCTCAAACTATTAACTATTCCATATGGTTTAAAATTAAGGATACTCTCGATATACATAGATATTTAAAAATACATGTTGGTTTTAACTTAAATTCTCCATATAGTGTTTTAAACAGCAAGTTCACAGCCAGATGCTAAATAAATTCTACTGTGCACTGCCATTATCAGGTTTATCTCATCCCTAAATGGTTTAATTGTGTACCTAGCAGTTACACACCTCCTCTTATCACCTTATGCCTACCAGCATACAACAAAATATCAGAAAAATAATATAATATTGTCCTATAGAAAAAAGATACCTATCAAGAAGAGGTCCTGTTATAACTTCCAAACATATTATGACTGTCTAATGATGAATGAATAAGAAAACATGACCCATATATATGCTATCTACAAGAGACATACCTCAAAAGAAAAGATTTGTACTATTTGAAGGTAAAGGCATGGGCAAGAAATATTCCATGCAAATGGGAACAAACAGCATATATGGGATAGCAATACTTATATCTACAAAATAGATTTCAAAACAAAGAAGGGACAAAGAAGGTTACAATGTATTACTAATGAAATCAATCAAACAAATGTATATAACACTTATAAACACATATGCATCCAATACAGGAACACCTAAAAATGTAAAGAAAATCTTAAAGGAGAGATCAACAGCAACACAGTCATAGTAGGAGATTGGAACACCTCTCTGTCGATAATGGATAGATCCTAAAGACAAAAAAAAAAAAAAATCAACAAGGACACAGTGACCTTAAATGACACTTTAGATCAAATGGATTTAGTTCATATTTATGAAACAATTTATTCCAAAGCAGCAGACTATGCATTTTTTCAAGTGCATATGAAACATTCTCAAAGATAGACTACATGGTAGGACACATAATAAGTCTTAAAAATTCAAACAGAGTGAAATAATATCAAGCATCTTCTTGAATAACAATTGTATAAAACTAGAACTCAACTAATAAAAATATCAAAAACATTCAAACACAAAAATGCCAATTAACATGTTATTAAACAATGAATGGGTTACCAATGGTATCAAGGAAGAAATCATAAATTACCTGGAAACAAAAGAAAATGGATACATAATAACCCAAAATCTATTGAACACAGAGAAAATAATCTGGAGAGGGAAGTTTATAACATTACAGTCCTTTCTCAAGAACAAGGAAAAAAATCAAATAACAATCTAATCCACACCATAGAGACTTGGGTTTATTTCTGGGCTCCCTATTATGTTTCATTGGTCTATGTGTCTGTTCTTATGCCAGTACCATACTGTTTTGATTACAGTGGCATTTTAAAATATTTGATATCAGGTTTTGTGACCCCTCCTACTTTGTTTTCCTCTCTCAAAATTGCCATGGCTATTCAGGATTGTTTATGGTTCCATATAAATTTTTGAAATGTTTGTTTCATATCTGTCAAATATGTCATGGGTATTTTAATATAGATTGCATTCAATATATAAATTGCTTTGGGTAATATGGGCATGTTGATGATGTCAGTTCTTCTAACCCATGAACATGGTATATGCTTCCATTTATTTGTGTCTTCCTTAATTTCTTTGGCAGTGTTGCATAGTTTTCTGAGTATAGGTATTTTACCTCCTTGGTAAGGTTTATCCTAGGTACTTTATTTTCCTTGTTGCTATAGCAAATGGGATTTTTTTTCCTTTCTGATTCTGATATTTCATTGTTGGTATATAAAAATGCATTCTATTTCTGAATATTGAATTTGAATACTGCTGTTTTGCCAAATTCACTTATTAGGTCAAGTAGTTTTTTTATGGAGTCAATAGGATTTTCTATGCATACTATCATTTCATGAACAAACAGTGACAGTGTTTCTTCCTCCTTTCCTATTCAGATGCCTTTTGAAGGGGGCAGAAGCATAAAATGGAGTAAAAATAGCCTCTTGTAAAAATAGTGTTGGGTAATCTGGACAGATACATGCAAAAAATAAAATTCGATCACTACCTTATCCCATATATAAAATAAATTCAAGGTGGATAAAAGCTTATATGTAAGTCACAACATCATAAAAGTCCTAGAGGAGAACATAGGCAGGAAAATCTCAGATATTTCAGGCACCAACATTATCACTGATATATTCCCTAGACCAGGGGGTCTCAAACTCATTTTCACCAGGGGCCACATCAGCCTCCAGTTGCCTTCAAAGGGCCCAATGTGATTTTAGGACTATATAAATGTAACTGCTCCTTAGCTATTAAAGAGTTGAAATTGCATCTGGCCCTTTGAAAGCAACTGATAGGCTGATGTGGCCCCCAGGGAAAATGAGTTTGACACTCCTGCCCTAGAGCAAAGGACATAAAGAAAAGAATAAACAAATGGGACCTCATCAAAATAAAGAGCTTCTGCACGACTAAAGAAAACAATATTAAAATATAAAGAGAACCAACCATATGGGAAAACCTATTTGCCAATGATACCTCAGACAAGGGTTTGAGCTCCAAAATACATAAAGAACTCACACAACTCCACTCCAGGAAGACAACTCACACAACTCCACTCCAGGAAGACAAACAACCCTATTAAAAAATAGGCAAAGGACCTGAACAGACACTTCTCCAGGGAGAACATAGAGAGGGCCCAGAGACTTATGAAAGGATGCTCAGCATCACTAGCCCTCTCTAAAAATAAAAATAAATAAAATCTTTTTAAAAATGTAACCTACAACAAAAAGAACTCAAAAAAGAGAGAGAGAGAGAGAGAGAGAGAGAACAAAAAATAAAGCCCAGAGCAATTAGAAGGAAGAAAATAATACAGATCAGAGCAGAAATAAATGACATAGAGACCAAGACAAAAAAGATAAGTGAAACTAAGAGCTGGTCTTTGAAAAGATAAACGAGATTGACAAACCTTTAACAAATTTTATCAAGAGAAATAGTGGACCCAAATTAACAAAATTAGAAATGCAAGAGGTGAAGGAACAAGTGACAACACTGAAATACAAAGGATTGTAATAAAATGCTATGAACAGTATGCCAACACATTGGGCAACCTGGGAGAAATGTACAAATTCCTAGAAATATACAACTTCCCAAACTGAATCAGAAAGAATCATAAAACCTGAATAAACTGATTACAACTAATTAAATTGAAGGCAATAATAAAAAACACACAGCAAAGAAAAGTCCTAGACCATGTGGCTTCAGAGGCAAATTTTACCAAACATTCAAAAAGAACAAAGACTTATTCTTCTCAACTATGCCAAAAAATTCAGGAGGAGGAAAGACTCTTTTTACAAGGCCAGCATTATCCTAATTTCAAAATGAGATAAATATACAGCAATGAAAGAAAATTATAGGCTAATATCCCTGATGAACATAGAGACTAAAATTTTCAACAAAATATTAGCATACCAGATCCAGGAATACATAAAAAAGATCATACATCATGATCAAGTGGGATATGTCCTGGGGATGCAAAGTTGGTACAATACTTGCAAATCAATAAATGTGATACATCACATAAACACAAAAAAAGATAAAAATCACATGATCTTATCATTGGATGCAGAGAAAGCATTTAATACAATTTAGCACCATTTATGATAAACTTTAAACAAAGTATGGATGCAGATATCATACCTCACCATAATAAAATCCAGACAGAAATTCTAGAGCCAATATCATACTCAATGGGCAAAAACTAAAATTCTTTCCTTTAAGCTCAGGAGCAAGACAAGAGTGTGCACTTTCAACACTCTTATTCAACATAGTACTGGAAGTTCTAGCCACAGCAATCAAAAAAGAACAGCAACAACAACAAAAAAAGGCATCCAAAATGGAAAAAAGAAAATAAAACTGTCATTATTTGTAGATGGTATGATATTGCACACAGAAGACACTAATGATTACACAAAAAAGTTGCTAGATCTAATTAATGCATGTGACATATTTCAGAATATAAAATTGATATTCAAAAAATAAGTGGCATTTTTATGCACCAATAATAAATTATCAGATAGGGAAACTTAGAAAATAATCCCCTTTAGTAATGTGGCAACAAAAAATAAGGTATGTAAGAATAAATTTAACCAAGAAGGTAAAAGATCTGTACTAAAAATAGCTATAGAACACTGAAGAAAGAAATTAAGATACAAATAAGTTGAAGCATATGCTGTGTTCATGAATAGAAAGAATTAGCATCATTAAAATGTCCATATTATCCAAAATAATCTATAGATTCAACAAAATTACCATGAAAATACCAATGGTGTATTTCACTGATCTAGAGCAAATACTCTAAAAAAATTATATGGAACCAAAAAAGACCCTGAATAGCCTCAGCAATCTTGAGGAAGAAGAACAATGTTGGAGGTATTGTAATACCTGATAACAAACTATACCACAAGTCCATTGTAATAAGAAAAGCCTGGTATTGGCATAAGAATATGCATATAGATCAATGGAACACAATAAAATGACTAAAAAGAAATCCATACGTTTATGGCCAATTAATATTTGATAAAGGATACAAGAGCATGTTGGGAAAAATTGGACAGGTACATGAAAAAATGTAACTAGACCACCAACCTATACTATACACAACGATAAACTTAAAATGGATAACAATCTTAAATGTAAGTCAAGAAACCATAAAAGTCCTAGAAAAAACACAGATGGAAAAATCTCAGACATCTCTCATAGCAATATTTTTGCTGATATATCTGTTGGGGCAAGGAAAACAAAGAGAGAATAAACAAATGGGACTACATCAAATTAAAAGGCTTCTGCATATGAAATAATCAAGAAAATTAAAAGAGAACCCCCTGTATAGGAGAACATATTTGCCAGTGATGTATCTTATAAGAGGTTAATTTCAAAAATATTTAAAGAACTACACCTTTAACTGGAACATAACCAACACAAGAAAAAGCAAGAAAAACCATAACCAGAGACACTGAAATTAAGAACAATCTAATAATAGCCAGAGGGGAGAGGGAAGGGGACTATGGAGAGAAGGGTTTTCAGGAACCACTATAGAGGACACATGGACAGAACCAAGGGGGAGGTTGGAGGCAGGGGAGGGAGGTGGGTTTGGAGGGGGTGGGGGGAGGGGAGGGGAGAGGATTCAGACAACTGTAATTGAACAACAATAAAGTAATTAAAAACAAATAAGAACTGCACAACTTGACACCAGGAAAACAAATAATCCAAATAAATAATAGGCAAAAGACATGTGTCGTGGGGATTTCATCCCAGCCGAAACCCGTGGGTGACCGTAACCGAATGCGTGTATGAATCTCACACTGAGACACGCAGGGGGAAGGAATCCGGCGACCACGGGTCTCCTCCATCATCCCCCATCTTGGGGAGAAAGACCTCGTGGGTTGCTTAGTCAGGGGTTTTATTAGAGGCATTAAGACACATTTACATTGGATTGATTATTCATGGGATTAAGCAGAACGGGTAGGATTACTAATTAGCAGGGCATCAGGATGTTGATTCACGTCCGGTGGCAGACAGGACCAGATTAAAGTAATATGCAGGGCACAGCAAGCCAGAATTTTTTAAGATACATCTTTGCCAAATTTCTATTAGAGAATTCCCATCCCACAGACATGATCCACACTTGCTTACACAGGAATCACACGGAGCTGTGCTCAAAACGTGTAAATTCTCAGGACTGCGTGTTTACACACATGTGGAAATCACTGCCACAGGCATGGATAGACACTTCTCCAAGGAGGATATACAGATGGCCCATAGACATACCAAAAAATACTCAACATCACTAATCATCAGAGAGATGCAAATTAAAACCATAATGAGATATCACTTCACACCTGACAGAATGGCTATCATCAATAAATCAACAAACAAGTGCTGAAGAGCATGTGGAGAAAAGGGAATTTTAGTGCACTCTTGGTGGGAATACAGACCAGTACGGCCACTGTGAAAAACAGTATGGGGTTCTCTCAAAAAATTAAAAATGGAACAGCTTTTGGACCTAGTGATTGCACTTTTGGGAATATATCTAAGAATTCCAAAACACCAATTTGAAAGAATGTGTGAACCACTATGTTTATAGTAACACTATTTATAATATCCAAGATCTGGAAATAGCCCAAGCATCCATCATTAAATGAGTGGATAAAAAAGCTGTGGTACATTTACACAATGAAATATTAATACTTAGCAGCTATAATAAAAGAGAGAGAGAAAAAATTTTACCTTATGCAACAGCATGATTAGACCTGGAAATTATTATGCTAACTTAAATAAGATAGTTGATGAAAGTCAAATATCATATGATTTCACTTGTATGTGGAATCTAATGAACAAAATAAACCAATGAACCAAATAGAAATAGAGGCATAGACACATGGAACAGACCTACAGCTGCCAGATCTGTGGGGGGAGGTGGGGAACTGGATACAAAGAAGATGAAGAGTTTAACAAAGTAACATATATACATAAACTATAGACACAAAGAACAGTGTGGTGATGGCAGGAGGGTAGGGAATGTGAAGGAAGGGGGAGGTTGGCAAAAGAGGAAAGATGTGGATATCTGTAACAGTATAAACTATTAAAACAAAGTAAAAAGATAAATACCCCATGTAAAAAAAAGAAAAAAAAAAAAAAGAAGGGCTCCTAATGTCAACTTACAAATAGAATATAACAGCCATTGCTAAACAGAAGCCTCTCCTGCAAGCTGTGCTTCGGGAAGAATCCTGCACTGAACTGCTTGCTTGCTCTGTATCCCTGCTGTCTGAGTCAACCCTTATAAATAACTCCTGGAATCCTGTTTCAACCAGTAGAACTGAACATTCTCCATCCATTCGAATTTGCATAGCTATATCCCATTAGCATCTTTACTGATGAATCAGAGTGTCCCCACTCTGACCAGTCAAGACAGTGATTTTGAAACTAATCAAAGTGTAAGGACGTGGGGTCTTTACCTGCGTGAGGATGGGCAAATAAAGGATTGGGGCATGCACTTCTCTTTACATAAATCAGCTCCCTCTGGCTCAGGTAGTGCACTTGCCATTTATAATAAAAAACAAGTTTCCCCAGCTAGAGTTTAAATGTCAAAGGCATCTTGCTGGAGTGGATGGGAGCAGAGCTGTTTAATGGGAGAGGGACCTTACCAGAGAGAAAACTTGCCTGAGGGCCTTCCCACAGCTGTGCTGTTCCATGTGCTGTCATAATTGAGCAGTGACACTATTAAACTGTGTCACAACTGTGCTATCCTACAGTCATGCTTATCACAATTGAGATGTTTGCACCTAATAAAGTTTCCTTTTCCATCACATCCCATGTTGGAAATCCCTGTTGGCATTGCATTGGCACCAATGACTATTGGTTGACATTATTTAGCACTATGATAAGGCCTCACTGTTCTAAGACCTTGGATATATTGCAACGACCTTCTTTGCAAATTTTATAGCTCTCGCTGTGTCTTAGGTAAAAAATGCCATTGCACAGAGAGAAAAAAAATATTAGAATAATAATTCTAAGTAGAACCAAAGCTAGTTAACATCATATAAGATAATAAAATCTGGGGATTGTGTCTTTTCTATTAGACGCATATAAGTTCATATAACACGTAACTTCAAAAAATTGAATGCATAATCAATGAGTGAGAAGCATAAGCAAATAACAAATACATTCTCCTAGAAACTTAAATAATAATTGAGTGAACTTGTTATAAATTGTCTCAGCTGCTGCTAGTGCTGGGCCCAGGGCTGCTTAGCAAGATGTACTGGGCTCACTGAGGCCAGATGATGCTTGTTTGAGAGGACTTACGAAAATATCAAGTATTATACATGACATTTGTATGGAAAAACTAGTGGAAACAGCTTGTGTGAGCCTGAAACTCTGGTGAGGTGGAGCATCAGGGAATTACCAGAGTGGGACAAATAGTATGAGTCAGGTTGATGGAGTCTCAGATATAGCACCAAAAGCTCGGGGTGCAGGCAGAGCCTTCTGCCTGAAAGCTCGGTGTGGGGAGGGCTCAGAAAAGGAAAAATGGCCTCTGCCACCACTTATGCCTGGGAGAACACTGTCCCCTGTCTCTTGTCCTGATGGCAGACACTTCAAGTTTTCCCTGTCTGTCACTGGTGCCTTTAAAGCTGCTGCCCTAGTGCTGGAGCTCAAAGGTAGTAAGTCTGAGTAAATCCATGTGTGGGCCCTATAGGAGAAACTGCCTGGGAATCCAGAAGTTTCTGTCTTCCACAGCCTGAATTCCAACCTATTTTCAAAAAATAATGACAGAAATCTTCCGTAATTTGGTGAAGGAAATAGTCATTCAAGTCCAGGAAGTGCAGAGATTCCCAAACAAGGTGAACCCAAAGAGGACCACACCAAGACACATCATAATTAAAATGCTGAAGGTTACATACAAAGAGAGAATCATAAACGCATCAAGAGAAAAGCAGTTAATCACCTATAAGAGAACTCCCATAACACTGCCAGCTGGTTTCTCAAAAGAAACTTTGTAGGCTATAAGGGAATGGCAAGAAATATTCAAAGTAGTGAAAAGCAAGGACCTACAATCAAGATCACTTTACTCAGCAAAGCCATAACTTGGAATCAAAGGGCAGATAAAGAGTTTCTAAGACACGAAAAAACTAAAGGAGTTCATAGTCACCAAACCATTATTATAAGAAACGTTAAAGGGATTTATTTAAGAAAAAGAAGATCAACAATATGAACAATCCAATGACAATAAATACCTATCAACAATTGAATCTAAAAAACAAATTAAGCAAACAAGCAGAACAGAAAGAGATCATAGATACAGAAAATGTTTTGATGGTTTTCATATGGGAGAGAGGTAGGGTGGATTGGCAAAAAAAGATGAAGAGATTAAGAAGAACAAATTGGTAGTTACAGAATCTTCATGGGAGTGTAAAGTACGGCATAGGAAATTGAGTAGCCAAAAAACATATATGCATGACCCATGGACACAAACAATGCTGTGGGGATTACCTGAGGGAGTAGGGGGAGGCTCAGTAAAGGGGGATAATTGGAACAACTGTAATAACCTACTCAATAAAATATAATTTAAAAAGTTGCCTCAGGATGACCTTGAGTGGATATACTGTATTCTCTTTTGACTTCCAAATTTTGGGTAGTTTTCTATTAAAATACTCCATTCATCCATTTATTCATTCATTTATCACAGTAGTTTATGAATTCCTTTTTTTCTCTGCCATTCAGCCTTTTACAAACTTGTTATGGCATTTCCTGGTTTTTCCACACAAACCAAAATTCAAATTGTGAAACCCTTAACTTTCATAAAACTAAGTCTCCTTGCTTGAGTTGTACATGCTCAATGGCATCCTTTCACTCATCATTGTGAACTTATTTCAAAAAGTGAACTTGCCTACAAGTCCTCTGAATCCCCTGGGAATCATAGACAGGTTTCCCCCACTATCTGAAAGCAAATCTTTCATAAACCAAATTGGTGTAAGGCAAAGAAGCAATTACCATTAATTTAAAAACCAAAATCCTCCTCAAATTTATTTTCACCAAACAGGTACTAATGTAATTCTTTTGTAAAATCAAAGTGGTTTGATGCAAATTTTCAAAAACCAAAGGATACCTGTGGACCTTTGGTATGCATTGAACATAGGTGCTTAAGGACTGCTTTACCTCTAGTGTGTGTTCAGAGCTCAAGCATACACAGCCTCTGACCCATTCTCAGGAAGAAAGTGCACATAGCTGGTAAATGCATGATGTCAGAAGCAGGGATCAATCGAAAGTTGAAAAGAAGAATACAGGAAAGGTGTACTGATGGGAACCCTCAGTCTGAGTAAAACAAGTTAGTCTAATGAGCTCTGGCAGTGACAAACTCATGTTTCTGAGAGAAAATTCACCCTTGGAAATGGTGTCTGAGCTTAGGCATTTCTGTGGTGCACAAGCTCTGGGCAATCTACCAAAAGAGGAGGATGCTAGATGGTGAAAGACCACTGTAATAGCCTTCACACTGCTATCTCATCTATGGAAGGAATTTGCCAAATAAAATTTGTGTTTGTTCACTTCCATAGACCCCTTAGCCCCCATCTCATCCCCACACAAAGAAATAAAAAGCAACAAAGAAAACGAATTACTTTTGTAAAAAAAAATAATAAAATTTAAAAAAAAACAACCCTACAAATAGATTAAACTGCATGTCAGATCACCAGTCACTTAGCTTGCCAAGTCAATCTATACAGTTGTGGTTTAGCAGGGATCTGACTTTGTCAAATGTGATTTGTTTTGTGGCAAGAAAGCTTTTGATCTGAGCATTAAAGCCAGCTGGGCTGGGAGAAGCAATTTCTATCAGCAGGAAGCCGCGGAGCTGTGGGTTAGAACTGCCTAAAGTGAGGGGAAGGTTTTAAGTTACCTTATATGATTTAAAGCAAATAGGAATAGTCATCTTAGGTCCCATGAGAGGAGAGGTTTGTTCTTTTATTTCCCATCCCCCTAAAATATGGTTTTACAAACAATTATGTTTACTTCTTGTTCCTTGAAATATTAATTTTTCTTCTTTACTCAATATGTTTTTGAGATAGCTGCCTGTATAAATTGACAATATGAGTTTCTAGCATGACAATTCATTCAGTTGCCATGGAGAATTTGATTTTTTATGTCAAAGCATTTTCAGCTTCCTGAGTCTTTGGACTAATGAAGAGGCTTAAAACTCATGCCTCTCTTTGGCACAGAATTCATGCACACATTTTCCTCCTTCGGCCAGCACTGGTTGCAAATAACTAAGGGTATGTGAAGGTCTTAGGAAATGGCTTTTCAGTTTGGCATTATCAGTCCCTCCATGGAGAGATATGGATTGGGAACAGTGCAGGAATCAGGGTTTCACAATTAGCATGCTATCAGTTGTCTAGGGACTTGTCCCAGATAGCTAGGTGACAATCCTGAGATTCCAATTTTACAGGCAGCACTACAACACCTGCTTGTGCAAAAGAGTGCACATTTCCCACCTGGATTGATTGAGCCAGACATGATATGGATAGAATCTATTCTGCTTTAGAAGAAAGTGAGGTATACAGAAATATGTCACTGGATTCCCCCCTCTCCCTTTGAAGGGCTCTTTCATTTTTTTTATGCACCTTTCCTTTATTTTGTCCTGTCCTAGCTGTCCCGAGATGTTAGGGCTCAGATCCTGTGCTTTCTTTTATTACTTTCTGTGTACTCTCCCTTACTACTGGAAGTATGGACCCTGAGTGGAAACATAAGGATCACCTGGGAGTATGTTAGGAATGCAGAATCTTGACCTCTGCCCCAAATCTACCGGATCAGAAACTGAGCTTTAACAGCTCCTTCATTTGCAAAGTCAAATTTGAGATGTACTGTTCTAAGAGCATCCCTGAATCTTCTGCCTCTTCAGTTCTTACCCTCATATTTTCTTTACTCTGGATTTCTGGGGTAGGAGAGGATGGAAGTGTTAACCTAAAAATAAAAGGCCTTTCAAATTGAGAGACAACAAGCATTTATTTGAGATCAAAGAATAGCTGTTCCAGATGCACTGATTCAGGCTGAAACCCAAATAGTGTTTCTATTAGTAGACAAAGGCAGTGGAGTTTTTATGGGAAAGGGGAAACCACTACATCAATAAAGGGAAGTCACTTCTATTGGTGCAGACAGTTAACATAGTGACACTAATTCTAAATAATGTTTTTAATTTTCATTCCAAGAGCCATCAGGCTGGCAATCATAAATCTGCTTTCCTGGTGTCTTTGTAAACAGTTCTTTGGAGCATAATGTTATTTTATGAGCAGTCCAAAGGTTATTGACTTGTTTTAATCTTAAAAATTTTGAGACATAAGACTTGCAAGGCAAATTCTCTGGCATGGTGGCTCCAGCTCCATTTTAAAGTGGTTCTGTTTATACTATTGCCTATAGAAGAAAAACAAAGATGGCCAAGTAATTACGAATAAGAAACTGCTAAAAACTAGAATCTTAAGCTCTGTTTTTATCATCATGTTAGTACTGTAAGGTAGCTGGTGTTATTCACATTTTTAAAGATGAGTAAATAGATTCTAGAGAGGTCAGGTCACTGACCTAAGGATGCACAGCTAATTATTGGTAGGACTTGGATTTGAATTTAAATTTGTCTACTCCATATGAATCAATATATTTATTCACATTAATCTAAGATCTTAACCTGAGTAAAAATGTCATTGGCATAATAGTCACCCTTCAGGTAATTTTGACATTTCTACTAACATTTTCAGTATTTTAACACAAAGACTGGATTTTCCAGGCAGAAAAATATGGACATTTCAGGCAGAAAAATAAGGTAGAATGATATGGATATGTATGCTTCTTCAAAGCCCCTAAAATCATACTGTGGCCTAATATGCTTATGGGAAAATTATTCTTGAGCTAAATGTTTAAACAATGTGCTAGGCCTCTTCTCTTACTAAGACAGCTAGATCATTGATATATGGGGCCTGGCCCAAATAACACCTCTTTTTATTATAAAACCGTTTTTTAAAAATCATAAGCATGTAATTCTATAACATAACAATATCACACTCAAGCACACCATATGACATTTTAGTTGAAATATTTGAATTAAAACTATAAATTATTACACCCATATTATTACCCTACCAACCACACTCAAGCAGGTGTTACTTTTGTAGGAATATATATATATATATATATATATATATATATATATATATATATAATATATAAATATATATATATATAAACATAAGAGATACAGAATAGAAATCTGCAACTGAACATGGGCCTTGGAATCCTCTCAAATGTATACGAATCCAATGCAATGAACTTTTTTATTCAGCCAGAATAATTGCAAAGCAAAATGATGTTAAGCGAGAAAGTGGGAATTATATGAATACTTTAGCACTGTAATAATATAATGCTTCCAAATTTCTACACATCAACATTTTGCAAAATAAAAGTTATACATAAACCTGCATAATTCACCTTTTATTTTTTCTGATACCTGGTCACTTCTTTTGAAAGGCCAAGCAGAGATTTTTTTTAAAGTGGCATTCTTTAAAATGCTTGCTCAGTGAATCACCATTGATTACCACTAATATTTTGCAAAGACAAGATCTCATTCAATTTCTCAGTTCACTGCATTTAACTTAAATTATCATAACCTAAAGATAGAGTAATAGAATTAGGAGCAAGATAAGTAATGGCATACATATATTTGTCTAATGGTTGACAGTTTACTACTATATTTTTATTAGTGTCAGATCCGAAGGAAGTACATTGTATTGAATAGCATATTGTATAGTGAATCCTCTTGCTTTGTCTAACTGGTAGTAGTTAGGGAGGATCTATTCAATTGATTCATGGAATTCATGTAGAAAATTATTTTTACTTAGAACATTGTGGAAATGCCATTTTAAAGATGAGATAAGGATTATTGTTTTCATTATATGGTGAAAATGGTAACATAAACCAAACTCTAAAGAACCAGAAAACAGGAGTCAATATAAACATGGAGCTCTTTTTTTCTCTAAGACTCCAGCTTGAATGTTCCATACCCAATGGAGGTGCCTTCCCTGGGGCCCCTATTCTGTGTTTCAAACTAAACTTACATTCTGCACCATCAGTTGCTTATGTCTCAAATGTAGTTTTCTAATCAATATACATGTCTGATAAAAATCAGACTTTATAAATGAATCCTTGTCATTTGTTTTGTTAAAGGCTTATTTCTAAAGAATCTCTTCCATAAAAGTATCTAGAACAATCAGTTATTATCCTTGGAATAGTTTTGTTAGGTTAATTATGTGTTCAAGAAATAAAAACTCACTATCTTGAAAAAATTCATTAGCTTGAAAAATATTATATTATTGAAATTGGGCACATGGAGATTGAGAGTTATCCATATTTCTATTTCTTGAACAGTGTAGTTGTTATAAAGATATTCACCCTGTAATAATTAAGATAAATATTTCTTTGGTGAGATTTTTCTGTATCTGCATTTTATTTTATATTAAAAAATTAAAAATAAAAACATTTTAATGAGGACAGGCTCCAGAGCTGGTGCATTTGGTTCATAGATGCCATCCTCAATGTTGACGTCATTATGGAACTAGTGTGCCTGCCCAGCATCTCTGCAAAACACAATGTTCTGGAAAAGAGAACCCGTGGCCTGGGGGATTTCTTTTCAGGCCATTCAATTGTGATTCCTCAGAACTACTCTACGGTGATCATCACCTTGGAACTTGTTAGAAAATGCAGATTATCTGGATTTATTCCAGATCACCTACATCAGAAACTCCAGTAAAATAACTTAGAGACCCTGTTTTTCCAGGATCCTTCAGGTAATTTTGATTCACTAAATTTTGAGAACCACTTAGAGCAATGGACATTTCCAGGACTCAGGACCCAGGATCTAGGACACAGGCCAGCCAATTACTCCAATCATAAATCACCCCCAGATCTTCCTCATGTCCAATTAGCCGCAATGTTGTCATATGTCAGCTCCTGAACCCATTACAAGTATAAGGGAAGTGGAATTACCTAACTGGGTTTAGACTACTGATCTGATATGGAGTAAAAGAATAATTAATCAGGTCACCTCTTTCCCTTTCTTGAGCTGTATCTCCTGCCTTTTATTTGGTTACATTGCATAGCTCCCAGTCAAAAAAGTAACTTCCTGTTGGAGTTTTGAACTGATGCCAGAGGTTTTCTTTTGGATAGAAATATAACAAGATGAAGTTTTGGGGGCAACACAATTAAACACACTTCTCTTTAACCATTTTGTGCTCATAGTCAGAAACATATGAGTTGTCATATAGTATCTTATTTGATCCTTGATAAAGTAGACACAAAGTGTATAACTTTTAGAGAAGTAGATACATTACTTTAGCAAAATCACAGAGTAGAAAGTAAAAGTTTCAACACAAACACCAGACTTGAACTGAGCAGCGACTTTCAAACCAAAGTGCCCCAAGAAAGCAAGATAGGTATAGGTGGTCTGCTGTACTCATTAGAGGCAAGTTTCAGAAGTTTTTTTTTTTTTTTTAATTAAAAAAAAGATGCATTTTATTTAGTTTTGACCACTATTCCTAAATATGCCATTATTATTTATTTTATTTAATAATTACTTTATTGTTTTTCAATTACAATTGCCTGCATCCTCTCCCCTCCCCTCCCCCCCACCCCCTTCAACCCCACCCCCTTCCCTGCCTCCCTCCTCCCCCTTGGTTCTGTCCATGTGTCCTCTACAGTGGTTCCTGAAAACACTTCTCCCCATTGTCCCCTCCCCCCTCCCCTCTGGCCACTGTCAGACTGTTGTTAATTTCAATGTCTCTGGTTATGTTTTTCTTGCTTTTTTCTTTTGTTGATTATGCTCCAGTTAAAGGTGAGTTTTCAGAAGTTTTAAGTGGTAATGCCAACAGCATGAGATTTACAGAATTGTTTTTTACTATTCTATCACAATTGCCTCAATTTTCCCCTCATTGCTCTCCACTGCCCTGCCCACCACCCATGCTACGATCAACCCTACCTGATGTCCATGTAGTACTTGAGTCATTTATATATGTTCCTTGACTATATCCTTTCCCTTATTTCCCTCATTTGCCCCTCCCCAAACCTGGTCACTGTCAGTCTGTTTTTATTTCCATGCATCTGTTCTATTGTCTTGTTCATTATGTTCCACTTATAGGTAAGATCATATGGTATTTGTCTTCGGCCCCCTGGCTTATTTCATTTAGCATAATATTCTCCAATTCCATCTATGCAGTCACAAAAGGTAGGTGTTCCTTCTTTCTTTCTGCTACATAGTATTCCATTATGTAAATGTACCACAGTTTTTTGATCCACCCCTTTGCTGATGAGCACTCAGGCTGTTTCCAGCACTTGGTTATTGTAAATAATGCTGCTATGATCATAGGGGTGCATAGAGTCTTTTGAATTGGTCTTTCAGGGTTATTATTCTTAAGGTATAATACCAACAGGGGAATTGCTGGATCAAAAGGCAGTTCCATGTTTAGTTTTTTGAGGAAATTCCATACTGTTTTCCACAACAGTAGAAGGTTGCCCCAATTCTATTTCTTTCTAAAGGTTGCTGAGGCTATTCAGGGTCAGTTTGGGTTCCATATAAGTTTTTGAAATATTTGTTCTAAGTCTTTGAAATGTGTCATTGATAGTTTAATAAGAATTGCATTGAAACTATAGATTGGTTTGGATAGTATGGACATTTTAATGATGTTAGTTATTCCAACACATGAACACTGTATATGCTTCCATCTTTCTTATTTGCATCTTCCTTAATTTCTTTTTCCAATGTTCTGTAGTTTTTTTTTTTTTAATTGTTAACTGTTTTACTGTGCAGATAATGAGCTTCTACACATGGTTCCTTTTACAACTTTAACTAGTGAGAAATATATATTTTTTATTGTCTTAAAAAATTATCCAATGGCTTTATTCTTCTCTTTGTAATTCTACCTGATTCTTCTGTATTTATACTGAGCTACTGTGAGTAATTTTAAACTCTACCTACCCATAAACAAAAATCTCATTTTGTTTAACCTATCCTCACTCCGTTTCTTTTTTTTAATGTCTTTTTTTTAAATTATTTTTTTGTTTAATTACAGTTATTTGCAGCCTCTCCCCTCCCCCCTCCCTCCCCCTCCCGTCCCACCCCCCCAACCTCCCTCCCCCCCTTAGTTCTGTCCATGTGTCCTCTACAGTGATTCCTGAAAACTCTTCTCCCCA
>PVJI01012383.1:0-51908 GCA_004026765.1 Micronycteris hirsuta | reverse complement strand
CAACCAAGAATAATCTATCCAGCAAAACTTTCATTTAGAATGGAAGGGCAGATAAAGTGCTTCTCAGATAAGGTCAAGTTCAAGGAGTACATCATCATGCAGCCTCTACTTTATGAAATGTTAAAAAGTTTCGTATGAGGACTCAGGAGAGAAGGCACCTAGGCCAGATCAGCTACCGGGAAATTTAGATCAGCCACAGATGCTTCAGAGGTAAGCAAGCAAATACAACCAGAGAAACAAAATAGAACCAGAGACATTGAAGTTTAGAACAATCTGGCAGTAACCAGAGGGGAAGGGGAAGGGGAGAAGGTGGACAAGGGTATTCAGGAACTGCTATAAAGGACACATGGACAAAACCAAGGGGGAGGGGGGAAGCAAGGGAGGGAGGTGGGTTTGCCTGGGGTGGGGTGGGGGGAGGGTAAATGTGGACAACTGTAATTGAACAACAATAAAATAATTAAAAAAAAAAACATGGTGAATTTAAGGGACAGAGAGGTCAGCATGGCCAGGGGGTGTGTGGGATGAGATGAGGCTGCAAGGCAGACGGACCAGGTCAGGTGGGCCTCGTCAGCCAATGGGGGAGTTTGGGTTTTGTTCTCGGGGTGAGAGGAAGCCCCTGGAGGATTTAGGGCAGGAGAACAGGGCATTGTCCTCTCCATTTTACGAAGACCTTGCCAGGTGATGGAAGGGTTGTGGGGGCGGAACGAACAAGGGGACGCTAAGTGGCTATGGCCCATCCCCTCCTCCTCCTTCTCCAAATTCCTTCCCCCCTCAAGGCCTCTCCCCAGTTCTAGGTAAGGTGAGGATGGCCCAAGAGCTCCAGGGGACCTACGCAATCCTGGAGGGGCGCCAGCCAGGAGTTCAGCCAGCAGCTGGGGTTCAGAGGAGGGCCATTGAAACAGGCGATCAGGTTAAACAAGGAGACACCTGGGCCGGGTGAGGCACGGGCTCTGTGGAAGTCCCTACAAGGACAGATAGCCACCTAGGCAGAGCTGGAGAAGCAGGGCTGGACACCCGCTCAGGCAGCCTGGACATCCAAACAGACTTAAAGATAATATTTAATGGCAGCAGACATTTATTCAGCACTGATTCTGGGCTGGCAGTGTGCTCAGTGCTTCACATACGTTTGCCCTTAAGGCTCACATACACCTTGTCAGGTGTGACAGTCAGTTCCCATTTGACAGGTGGACACACCGAAGCCTAGAGAGGTTACATGACTTGCCCAAGGTCACACAGTGAGGGAAAGGCCTTTCTGGGCTTGCGGCTAACACACCTGAAGACAGACTTTGGGAATAGGAGGGACTTTGGCTGGAGACTGGGAAGCACAGATCACGAGCCCCACCCAGCTCGGTCCAGGAGACACAGGGCCCCTAGCTTGCCAGTGTGAGTGCCTGGCCCCCTTGAGGGGTGTTGCATCTGGCTGACACCAGCATCTTCCTTTTCACTCCCTTGTGATCTGGTCCCAGACTCGAGTAGGAACACCGGCTCCCCAGGAAGACACGCCCTCCAGGGGCGGGGAAGGAGTGTCCAGGCTGTGGATGCTGGCCCCCTCCGGTACTCATTTATAAATCCCTCCCATGCCCCAGTGTCTGCTTGGACCCCTGCCTTCATCATTTCAGGTGAAACCTTTACCCATTTAGAAATTCTCTCCCAAAAGAAGGAAGCAAAGAATCATACATTTAATTAATTTATTTTTTGAGCATCTATTATGTGACGCACATGCTACATAGGTTAACTTTTTTAATTAAATTTAAAAAAAAAATTCTCACATTTCCCCCATGAGGAAGGTCCTATGAGCTCCTTCTCACAGATGAAGAAACTGAGGTTTGAAGGGACTTGCCACGGCTACTTACCTTGTAGGTGACGAAGCCAGGGCTTGACATCCACCCTTTAAACATACTTTTAAATTTATTGATTTTAGAGAGAGAAAGGAAGGAGAGAGAGAGAAAGAGAGAAACATCAATCTGTTGTTCTACTTATTTATGCATTCATTGGTTGATTAATGTATGTGCCCTGACCCGGTATCGAACCCACCACCTTGGGTGTCAGGACGACGTTCTAACTGAGCTACCTGGCCAGGGTGACATTCACCCTTTTGCTGCCTGACAGTCACCCTCGGTGCTTTCCACGCCGCACCCCCCTCCGCTGCTCCCTGTCCTCTTCTAAGGAGGATGTTGGGAGGGGCAGGGCGGAAGCCGGGTGGCCTGTCTGCTGTGCTGATCCCTTTGTTCTTTGGGAGGAAAAGGACAGGAAAGGAGATAGGCAGGGAGCTCAGAGACCTCGGGGCCAAACTGCCCCACCGCAGGAGGCCCTGGGCAAAGGTGCCGGAAGCCACTGGCTGACGTCTCCGCTAGGCGCTAGGCGCAGCGGGCACGAGACCTCGGATGCAGGACACTTTAGGGGCCACTGAAATGTTTAATGTCTCGTAAAATCAGAAGAAGAAAATGAACCTTTAGGGTGAAGAAAATGTTTTACTGTGTAACACGGATAGATTCATTTGATGCAGTTGTAAAATATAATTACACGTATGTGCGTGTTTCTGTATGCCTACGTATAATACATAAATATTTTTTTAGTGTAGGGGCCCTCAACGCAGAAGTCCCTCAGGCACAGGAAAGTCATAATGGGGACCTGGGAGCCACAGGCCGGAGGGCTCGGAGGCAGCGCCAGCTGGGGGTGAGCTGCCTCCCCCCCAAAGCAGCGCCGGTGGGACACTGGGCCCCTGAGAGTGGTAATAAATGTCATCTGTTAACTATTAACAAAGTGCTTTATCTCGTGACCCTCTCAGCACTGACTGTTCTCAGGTTGCAGGGGAGCACTGAGCTCAGAGGTTAACTCACGGGGCCTGAGGTCGCGCAGCCAGTAAGTGGTGGGACCAAGATTCCAGTCTTAGATCGTCCTTCAAAGGACCTTCGAGGACTGCCCCCTGCCCTGGGAGTTGGGACTTTCTGAAGCCTTTCACTGGGGTGCAGTGAGTCATTTTCTAGTTGTTTCCTGTGCCCAAGCTCATCTCCCCTGCTAGACTCAGTCTCTTTAAGGTCCGCCTGTGTTTTATCCTTTCCCTCTGCGGTGGCCCTCCATCCCGTGCATTTGAATAAAGTCACACGTGTGTGTGTTGCAGGAGGGAGACCCTGGGTGGCCAGCTCGGCGATGTGCTTCCGGGCACCCAGGCGTGTTCACTCCGGCGGCTCCATTGTGGCTGCTCTTCCCTGTTGCCTCCTAGTGCAGTGGGGGCCTCCTGTAGGGTCAGTGAGGGCCCACCCCGAAGTCCTGGGGAGCTTCTTCTGTAGCTGCTTTGCTCCTGTAACACTGCGCCACCAGCAAGGAAACACGGCCATAGAGGGCCTCCAAAAAATGTGATTTTTGACGGCTGCGTAAAAGTTCGTTTATATTTTCATAGCATCGTCACTTAGCTAATCCTGTATTACTGACATTTCACTTTCCGACTCTCCCCAAAGACTATTAATGTTATTATTATTTTTGCTATTCAATAAATTGATCAATAAGTATCTATTAAGCACTTACTGTGTGCTGAGAACCGCTTTCTGACCATCTGGCGTGATTCAAGGGTGACATTTGGAATGCTGAGTAGAACATCCCCAAACCTATCAGAGGTGGCCAAAGTGGTGGAGGGAAATTTATAGCCTTCCCTGCATTTGTTAATCAAAAGAGAAGATGAGAAATTAATGAACTAAACATTCAGCTTGAGAAGCTAGAAAAAGCAATAGAAGAAAAGAAACACTAAAAGAAAAAGCTAGTGAGCATAAAGGAAGGAAATGAAACCAAGAGCTGGTTCTTTGAAAAGATCAAGACCGTAGAATGTCTAGGGACACGCATGGACTGAAAATTCTTTAGTCAAGAGGTCTTCGTGAATATTATTTCTCCCACCAACTTCCGGTAACAATTGCTTGGCCAAGTGTATTAGTTACCTGTTGTTGTGTAACTAGTTAACCAGAACGTAGAGACTTAAAATAAGAAACATGTTTCTTACAGTTTCTGTGGGTTAGGACTCCAGATGGGATTAGCTAGGCGACTTCTGGCTCGGGGTCTCCGTAAGGCTTCAGTCATGGTACTGGCTGAAGTGAGGGAGACCCACTGCCAAGTTCACGCTCATGGCTGTTGGCAGGCCTCAGGTCTTCTTTGGCAAGGGGCTGGAGACGGCAGTTCCTTGAAACGTGGACCTGTCCATAGGACTCCTCATGACGTGGCTGGCTGGCTTCCTCCAGAGCCGGGAGGAGAGGGGGAGACAGCTGGAGCACGCGGTCGTTGGATGATCTTTCTTTTTGCAACTTAATCTTGGAAGTGACATCCCACCGCTTCTGCTATGTTCTAGTATTCTATGAGTTAGAACAGAGTCCGGGGTTCAGCCACCCTCAAGGGGAGCCAGCTCTTCGAGGGTGTGAATACCCGGGGCCACCTCAGAGGCTGCCACCGCCCAAAGGGTTTAAGGTCATACTCCTGGAGGTCAAAGAGTCCTCTCACTATGTGAGGGCAGCATTGCATGCTTTGAGAGTGATCGGGGCAATGGGTTGGTAGACAAGGCAAGCTTTCTACTCACCAGGCGTATATGCCCCGGGAACCTTTGTTAACTCTCTGAAAATTGGAGCAATAATAAAGATCACCTGAGAACTCACTGAGCTCATTGCAAAGCGGGAGGGAGAAAGCATTCTGTAAATTCAGAAGGTGGGCATTGCTAAGAGAATAAGGGCGGAAATGCAAGGGTAGATGATTCTTTCTTTCTTTCTTTCTTTCTTTCTTTCTTTCTTTCTTTCTTTCTTTCTTTCTTTCTTTCCTTCCTTCCTTCTTCCTTCCTTCCTTCCTTCCTTCCTTCCTTCCTTCCTTCCTTCCTTCCTTCCTTCCTACCTTCCTTCCTTCTTCTTTCTTTCTACCTTTCATTGATGGAAAACACACACAGAGAAAAGTGCACAATTCAGAAATGCGTCCCTTGTCTTTAAACATTTCTTCCAAAACAAGTAAACTTTTAAGTTCCTTTTACTTTGTGCACTTTGCCAAACCTTCTCCAGTGAGCTAGAATTACTCTTATAATCAGAAAAATACCACCTTTACAAGGTGTAGTTTTTGTTGATTGGAGAGTTTCCGTGTTAAAAAGCATTTGAGAACTCCTTATCTTGCTAAGGCTTTACCACAGCTCTGCGAGAAAGGCTGAGAAGGAATTAATTTCCTTGGGGACAAAATGAGGAAACCATTCTTCTCTCGGGGCAGGCAGGGGACTGCAAGCGGTGTCCTATGTAAGCACCGGGCAGCGAGCCACCCGTCAGCTCCTGGCACCGGAGGGCCCTCGGCTGCGCCAGCCTCCCCGCACCCCGCCCAAAGGCCCCCTGCCAGCTCTGATGGAAAAGGCTCTAGCTCTCCAAGCCAGGGCTCTAGGAAAATTCTACTCTGGGAATCCGCTCTGAATAAGTTGTCACGATGCAGTCAACCTTCACGTGCCAATAGACTTGATGCCACAGTGTTTTTAATAGGAAACACTTAGAGTTAATGTCAGTGTTCAGCGGAGGGAAATTGGTGGAAGACATTTAGTCATTGAAAGGTGGAGCATTTCCCTGACACTAAAATATAGCTCTGAAATATAGATTTGTGGGCTTTCATGGTTACTGAATGAAGTAGGGTCAACAGGTACAGCGAGGGAGGGGAGTCAGGATACAAATCCACAGAAAACCACCAGTGGAAGGAGACATGCAGTAGGGTAAGCAGGAAGCAGGGTCCCCCCTGGTGGGCGGGTGAAGAGTGAGGCTTTTTATTCTTAATCAATAGCTCTCATCGCCTGTGGGAAGCATGTCAGCTCCATTAGGAATGGCAGTAATGACAACGCACTTAAATCCCTAATGACCCGACCTTAGCCCTCCCGCTCCCTTCCCCACATGGAACATTTTGCTGTGGGTGCTGCTGGATGTGTTCTTCGAACCCACCTTGTATTGCTTTCAGAACTTGCACGTACGGTCAGAAAAGTCATGGGTGAGGGGAGAAAACAGACCAAAGACTTTGATTTAAAATTTTTTTTAATGTTACTGTGCTTTTTTTTATCTTTAATCATTTTTTAATTTTCAATTATAGTTGGCATGCATGATTTTATTGGTTTCCGGTGTGCACCCCAGTGATTAGACATTGCTTAACTTACTAAGCGATCATCCCAATAAGTCTCACACTAATCTGACACCCTGACATAGTCATTAGACTATTATCGACTATATTCCCTACGCTGTCCTTCATATCTCCATGACTGTCCGGGAACAACCAATTTGTACTTCTTAATCCCTCCACCTTTTCACCCATCTGCCCCAGCCACCCTCCCATCTGGCCACCATCAAAACGCAGAACAAAAAGACTTTAAAGTGCATCTCGACATCATTGAAAACGAGAAGCTTAGGGATTTTACAAATCGAGTCTCTCTGCAGATGAGGAAGCAGGGGCCAGGACGCGGGGTGGCCCGCCAAGCTCTCACGGCCTTTGTGCGGGGCTCCTGACGCCCAGCCCGGCTCTGCCCCGCCCCCTTGGGCCCCTGGAGGAGGCAGGAGGCTGAGCTCAGGGAGCCTGGAGGATGCGCTGAGCTGGGTGGGGTGGGCCTGGTGAGGAGCCTTCTGCCTGTTTGTTCTGGGTGCCTGGGAAGAAGGGGCAAAGTCTCCTTTTATGGCTTCGGGGGAGTTAATCTGTAATGTCCTAGGGTATAAGCGGGGCCAGCCTGCGAGCACCTGAGTCCAGGCCTCCAGCGGTGACCGCGCCGGGAGCTGCCTCTGGGAGCTGCCGCCATGTCGGTGAGATGCTGGCTTCCCTGCCACCCACCTCCCGGATTCACCCACATCTTTTCCTGAATGGGGACGGGGTCGCCAGGGGAAGAGTGTCACTGGCCCTCTCCAGGCCTCAGTTTACCCTTCTGTAGAGTGAGGAAGTTTGACAGATGGTCTCCACGGCCCTTTAGCATCCAAGCTCTCTGCTTCCTCCACCACCGTGCTGAGCTGTCTCTTCCTCCTGCAGCCTCAGTGTGCTCGTCAGCAATATTCAGAGCTGCAGTAATAATAACTACTGAATCTACTGAGCTTTAGAAAGATGAAGAAACAGGGGCTTGGAGACTAACTTGTCCAAGGTCATAATCTATACATTGCACGGGGTTGAGTGGATGCTCTTCGAGGTCCCTGATTCTTTGATTCCAAGCCTGGCTCCGCTCCAGCTTGCTGTGTGGTCTCGGCGGAGTCACTGCCCGTCTCTGAGCTGCAGTGTCCTGCATTTGGGCAGTGGGACCGCAGACACCTCTTCTGAGTGTTGGAGGGCGTGTTAGTTTCCTGTGGCTGCCCTCGCAGATTTATTCTCCTACAGTTTCGGAGGCTGCAGGTCTGAAATTGGGGTGCTGGCAGGGCCAGGCTCTGTCTGAAGACGCCTTTCTGGTCTCCTCCAGCGGCTGGTGGTGGCCACACTCTGGGGCGTCGTTGCTCGGCTTGCAGCTGCGGCTCTCAGTCTCCGCCTCCGTCCTCACGTGGCTGTCTCCTCTGTGTGTCTGTGTTGCTCGGTCCAAATTTCTCGCTTCTTATGAGGACACCAATCCTATTGGATTCAGGTCCCTCCCTAAACCCGTAGTACCTGATCTTAACTTGGTTACGTCCGCAAAGACCCAATTTCCAAGTGGGTTACATTCCCAGGTCCCAGGCGGACCTAATTTTTTGGGAGACACTATTCCAGTCAGTACAGGTGGGGCGCAGAGTGCGAGTGTGACTGGAGTCGGGGGGCGGGTCTGGTGTGGAAAGTTTGGCGTTCTCTGCCCCTCCGGCTCTCAGGGAGGGGCTGCGGGGCCCAGACCCGTCTCTGACTTTCTGCTTCTCCTGGTGGCACCACCTGCGCCCTTGCTTTCCTCCTTCTCCAACACCACCCAGGCCAAGTCTCTCATATTACAGATGGGCCAACCGAGGGCCAGGAAGGCGCGCAGCCTGCCCCAGGTCACTCAGCCAGTTAGGGCCAAAGCAGGCACTAGACCTGGACCATGACAGCTGCCCCCACCCCAGCTTTGCTCCCTGCCTCTCTCTGGGCCTCAGCCTTTGTTGAGGGGTGATAGGGAAGCTTGGCCTCCCTATTTGCCTGGCTGCACTCCTGACCCTGGCTAACAATAAGTGACCGTGATGATGGTCACCCCTCAGTGTGCCTGAGCCCGTGCCAGGCCCTAGCTATGCGTGTGGGGCTTCGCAAACACCATCTCGCATTCTCCCAAGCAGCTTGGAGGTGGATGCTGTTACCCTCAGGGCCTCCAAGAGCGCGGTCACACGGTGGGCACTCAGCCACTGGTGTCCAGCGAAAACACCCAGTTAGCCCATTTTATAGGCGAGGAAAGTGAGGTTTGGAGAGGCACTTGGATGGATATTTCAGACACGTACATCTGGAGTTTTATGGATTCCTACTCCTGGATGGACCAAGACCTGCATGCCTCGCACAGTCATTTTCTGTCAGTAGTTGGCTCCCAGTTTGTGCGGGGACTAAACATATCCCCGTGTTGGGGATCCTGCCAAGGGCACCGTGCCGTTACCGCCAGAACACGCTTGGGAACGGTGAGGTCCCCAGGGACCACTCTACCCACTTCATAGATGGGCAAACCGAGATTCCCTCCGCTGGGCCCTGTAATGAGGCTGGGATGGATGAGAGCAAAGCAAACAGGCCGCGTGGGGGGCTCTGGCTCTCACCCTTCCCAGCCCTGCTCCCTCCCCTGAGCACCGGCAGAGGGAGACCTGGGGCCGGGCCAAGCTGGGATAAAACTCATGAAAAGCGTCTGGGTACCTGTGTGGTTGATATTTTGTGGACTGTTTCTCTGTTGGTACAGGGGAAATTTGAGATTATGAACATGGACATGAAGTTGGGGACAACCCTGAAGATCAAGGGCAAGATCGCCGATGATGCTGATGGGTGAGCAAGGGGGCAGGGTGGGGAGAGAGGGAGGACTGTCCACAGACCTGGACCAGGCTGGGAAGGTGGGGGCAGGCAGGGCAGCCCAGGGGGATGGTCAGAGATGAGGGCCACCTCAGGCCAAAGGGGTCCTTTGTACATCCTTGCACACTCCCACACCCCTGCTGGCTTCATACCTGAGGCAGGTGTGAGGTTACTGCAAATTTCACAGCTGAGGCCTTAAGCTCTATTCCTTGGCTCCAACAGACACTGAAGGGACATGTGGAGAAGCCCCTGGAGCTCTGCCCAGCTCCCTGTGGGCCAGGTGCCTCTACTGAAAGCCCAAACCCCCAGGGACACCACCCTCTTTACACAGCCCAGGGCCACGAGGCGAGCAGTTCACACACGTTATACCAGAGGCGGCCACCAGGGGCGCCAAGTGGTCTCGTTTGCATCCTCTCCGTTAGCAGCAGATACATTTGCCCACCTGGTAGGTTACAGCTCAGCGCTAGGTTCTTTTTTATGTGTGCCGAATGTCAGCATTTCATGGAACTGGTCTCCATCACCTTTTGGTTGGGGAGGGGGCAGGCAGATGCATGGAATAGGAGCCAAGGGAAAACTCACCCCTTTCTCCCGCTTTGGTCCCTCAAGGTTGCAGGAAAGTGAGAGAGCTCTGGTCTGAGACCTCCCAATGAAGGCACCCCATGACCCGGAATGTCGCCCTCTCAGGGAACTCCAAAGGTCTCACCTAGGCTCCTGCAGTGACCCTACCAAGAAATGACACAACCCCTGATCACATACTCCTAATGACAGGAAGCTCCCCACCTCAGGCTGACAACTGCTTGTGGCCAAACTTAACAGGTCTTCAAACGACTGAGGACAGCAATTCTCCCCCCCCCAGGAGGGACCCTCCCAGGTCCTGAAACTGTCGCTCTCAGTTGCCCGCCTGTAGAGAGCCTTAGTCCTGTGCTGCTAATGCAGTGTGTACTCCAGTGCCGTCTGACCACCTTGTCACCTCCCTTGTTTTAAGGCACAGACCTCAATGAATACAACCTTTCTTTGGTGATTGATATTTCCAGCTTATGGTTAACTAAGGTCCTACGACCTAAGCTGTTTTACCCAGTGCTGGACCCTAATCCTCACTTGTGACCCCTTTCCCTGCAGATTTGTGATTAATCTGGGCCAGGGGACAGACACGCTGGATCTGCATTTCAACCCACGCTTTGATGAATCCACCATAGTCTGCAATACATGGGATGGCAACAACTGGGGGCAGGAGCAACGGGAAGATCACCTGTGCTTCAGCCCAGGGTCAGAGGTCAAGGTGAGGTCAAAGGGGAAAGGGGCCTGAGGACAATGTCAAAGGGGGAGCCCAGCTGGTAGGGAACCCTGGTCTAGACATGTGCTGGCACTGTTTGAGCCACTGGGCACTGCCATGGCCCATTTCCAG
Source organism: Micronycteris hirsuta (assembly GCA_004026765.1). NCBI lineage: Eukaryota > Metazoa > Chordata > Mammalia > Chiroptera > Phyllostomidae > Micronycteris > Micronycteris hirsuta. The sequence goes on along the minus strand of PVJI01012383.1, from coordinate 41,578 downwards.
GGAGCCTCCTGCCCCCCTGACACCCTCCCTCGCACTGCAGTTCACCGTGACCTTTCAGAGTGACAAATTCAAGGTGAAGCTGCCAGACGGGCACCAGCTGACCTTTCCCAACAGGCTGGGCCACAGCCACCTGAGCTACCTGAGTGTGCTGGGTGGGTTCAGCCTCTCCTCCTTCAAGCTCGACTGAGCGGGCAGCACCTCGCAGAGTGATGGGCCCCCAGCACTCCCAGCCCTGAGCTTCTTCCCAGTCCCTCGGGATCAGCAGCCCCTGGGTCCTGGCTTCCCATCTGCACTGCCAGTCCCTCTGACCCTGTTTTCCTCCCCCAACGCTAAAAATAAACGTAAGAGTCCACCTTTATCCAGTCTTGCTGCGGCAGAAATTGCGGTTAGTGTTTCCCACGCATTTTAAAGCTCCTGGCTTCCTCATGATACAGAGGAGGAAGCTCAGGCAGAAGGTCATAGTACTGCCAAGTTGGGGTTGGGACACACTTCCAAACACCTCTAAGCACCCACTCCTGTACCTGTCCCCTTATCAGCAGAGCAAGTGCCAAGCTGCCCCGAGGGATCAGAGGCAGGTGCTGGCTCCAGGCACCTGGGCCAGGGGCTGTTCCCGGAACTGTGATAAGGGCTCCCACCTGGGCCCTTATCTCAGGGACATTCATTCCAGCCTGGTTACTCATTACCCCTGTCTCGGCCCCTCCGAGCTGGGGGTCCTTGGCTTCCAAACCCGAAGCTGAGGGCATTTAGTCAGGTGGAGCTGCCACTGTACCCTTAGGTCCCCGGAGATCTTGCAGGACACCTTTTTACCAAAAAAGCCTTTTTTAATCAGAACCCAGAGGCAGGTCTGGGGTGCACAGGAAGGGGGGAGGTCACACCTGATTTTTCTTTGAGGGCTCTGGGACAAGTCGGGGTTGGGGTGGGAATGTGGGGGAAGCAGCCCTAGCGAGGGCGGGGCTGGGGGCAGCTTCAGGAAGAGCTGGGGCAGGCGGTCCCTTAGGGAGGAGGAGACAAAGGCCCTGTGTGGTATGCCTGCTGCCCCCTGCCCAGCACGGCCAGCTTCCCCAGCACAAAGGCAGCACTGTGAGGCTGCCGTCTGGTCAGTGGGGGGCGGGGCTGAAGGAATGATCCCTGGGTCCAGAGTGGTAGTTGTGGGTAAGCAGGTCAGTCCAGCAGGGCCCTCGGGAACACCCAGGTCCCAGAGCAAGACTGGCCTCCCTCCCATGTCTGTCCGGCAGAGGTGTGGAGGGTTTGGGGGTAACTCAGGTTCTCCCAGTTGTCGGATGAGGGGCTGCCTCTGCACCTGGGCTCCTCATGCGTGATGGCCTGAGGCAGGGCAGGGTCCTGAGCCCATGCTCAGCTGCTCACACCTTGACCTCGTCGTCCTCCTCAGCATCGGCAAACTCAAAGGTGTTTGTTTGCACCGTGCTGGGCACGGGAGCCCTGCTGCCTACCTGGGGTGCCTCCCACTCTTCGTCCAGGCTCTCCCAAGAGGCCCGACCCTGGGGAAGCACCTTCACCAGCTCCCGCCGAGCATCCATCTCGGTGTAGTGCCGGTTGCCCCTGCTGCCACCCCAGCCTGCTCCCCAGTGCCTGCCAGAGGCCATGTCAGCAGGAGCACGGGGGTACTCTCCTACCAGGCTGGCCTTCGCCTCAGCCACTGGCCTCAACCCAGCGGTTACCCCGTTGGGGCAGCGTCCACGGGGTGGAGGGCTTGAGGCAGGGGCTGGGGGGTTTGTGGCAAGGGCTGGGGGGTTTGCGGCGGGGGCTGAGGCTGGGGTCTCAGCTGCAGAGGCTTCTGAGAGGCTCATGACCCCCAGCAGCTCGCTGAGGAGAGAGGGCCCAAGGTCCAGGTCCAGACGGAAGGACAAGAGGGAGTCAGAGCGGTGAAGCTCAGGTTCGGAGGGGAAGGAACTGTCACGGTCTCGGTCACGAGGCTTTTCTGCCCGAGGCACTCGGGAGATGGTGCAGAACCCGGAGTCCAGGCCTAGAAGAGAAATGGGGAGTAGGGTCAGAGCTGGGGTCCCCGACCAGGAATTGGGGAGGGGAGAGCCAGAACCAACCCCAGCTTGCTACCTGGCCTCTTGTGAGTCACTGTCCCAAACTGGGCTCAGTTCTCCAATCTTTCCAATATAGGGAACCCCACAGTCTCTTGTGTGATCCACCCATCCACCCTGGAAACTGACAGGGGACATAATCCTTTCCCACTTTACAGATGAAGAAAGTGAGGCTCAGCCAGGAAGGGCTTGCCCAGGGTCATAGTCTGACGTGGTGGAATCAAGCCTGGAGCTCAGACCTCCTGTCTCAATTCCCACTGTAAACTTGGCCTTGGCCCCTGGTCTTCTGCCGCGACACTGGTCGATGGCTGACAGTGAACCCACAGTATGTGGGCTGGTCACAGGGATGGAACCAGCAGCCGGGATCTGACTGCATAGAAATCACAGACTCAAAGGATGCCCTCCAAAAGTCCAGTCCCGGGCTCCAGAACGATGGGGCTGGAGACAGCGGGGTTATTGTGGACCAGCCCTCAGTGGGGTTCCCAACGGGGACCCGCAGGGGGCGCACTAGAGGCAGCCGCTGGTTGTGGGGCAAGGATGCAAAGCAAGGAGTGGCCCCCAGGTGGCAGCAGGGACCCTAGTTCCCAGGTGAGCTGTCCCACAGAGCCAGGCAGCACCTGCTTCTCCCCACCAGGACAGGAAGGGCCTCTGACTTCCGTCCATGGGAGAGGTTTTCCAAATTAGTCCGTGTATTTTGGGGAGTGGGCTGATTCCCACCCCCTGACCCTTTTCCACTTCCCCATTCACGGTCCTGACCTCCATGGTGATTACCAAACTACTATGGGGAAAAGACCTCACTTGGAGGCTTGGTTGCAACATGAAACCTCTGGTCTCAGCATCTGAAAAATAGGCAAACAACCCAGGCCCTCACCATAACTGGAGTGGCCGTCGGTGGAGCCGGCTGGGCTGCTGTTGAAGCTGAGCTTGCTCACCACGAGGCTGTCGTAGGCAGCCTGGTTGAGCTGGGGCAGGGAGATGGCGTTCTTGATGATGGGGGAGACGGCAGGTGGAGCGGGCGAGGGCGAGGGTGGGGAAGCTAACCGCCGGGGCGGCGTCCCCACTCTGCGCACTTGCTGTAGCTTCTTGGCCAGGAAGCTGCGGGGTGAACGGTGGGTTCCCCGGGAGCTGCCCCCGTGGTTGCTGAGGAAGGAGGTGTCACCAAAGACGTCCCCGCCGCGGCCCACATGCATGGTGTGTCGGAAGTCCCCGAGTGGGGGGCTGATCATGTCTGCAGTCAGCCGTCTCTTTCCCTGAGAGCTGGACACCCAGCCCACGGGTGAGAGCTTGCCCAGGCTCATGACGGGGGCTCCTCCAGCCCCCTGGGGGCCCGGCATCAGCTCTAGCGGATCACAGCCGCTGGTCCATGCCCAGCTGGGGCAGGCGGTGGGTCCACGTCTCCCTTCTCTCCTTCCCAGTGCTGGGGGGTGGACGGAGACCACTCCTTTCTTCTCCTACGGTGCTGCCCCCAAATGCTGAGGCTGCTGGGGGCCCATGGCTGGTCCCTCCCTGAGGCCTGGCTCCTGGACCCGCGGAATCAGCTGTTGATATTCCGTCCAAATCAGAGCAGGTACGAGACGTGCGTCAAGTGTGGACAGCCCTCTCTCACCCAGTGGAGACCTGAAAGAAAGACAGAAAGGAGACAGTAGGCCTGGGTGGTCCTAGGGCCGAATGAGAACAGCTAAAGAGAACACGTCACGAGAGCCAACAAGTCACCAACAAAGTGCGCGGCGGACACGTGAACCAGGACCACAGGGCAGGGGTGGGACTGTGAGGGAGCCCGGGAAAGTCGGAGCGGTGCACGCGCCCCTGCGCGGTCATCACACAGGGCCCGGTGTGGAACACCTACTCCCACTACAGCAGATGACTTTTGTCCGTCACTCCTCCCACCCACACAACAGCCCCGAGGGAGGCACATGTCAGAGCGGAGAACTGAGGCCAAGGAGTGAAATGACTTGCCTGAGGCTACACAGGAGGAAATGGTGAAACAGGGCCTCCTAAACCCAGATCCCACGAGCCCCACGCTATGCTGCCTCCTGCTGGCAGGTGGAAAAAGTTGTCTCCTTTCTCTGTGGGTTAAACTGTCTTCCACTCCGACTGGCCAGGAGCGGGGAGGAGCCCATCAAAAAGCCCTTGTGGGTGGTTGTGTAAACAACTCATGCAGAGGTTCCTCAGGGCCCTCCCGCCTTCAAGGTGCTTCCTGAAAAAAGGATCCTGTGGTCCGAAGTGGCTTTTTCCAGATGTCTCCTGCATGCCTGGGGCTCTGAGAAGGCCGGCAGGAAAGAGCTTTATCCGTTCCTCACAGTGAGGTGGGAGCCTCGGCTGGTACCGAGAGCTATTCCTTGGCTAGTCCCTCCCCTCCCCATCTCCCACCGCCCCAGTCTTCTCTGAACTCCTATTGGTCCGACCCTGACCTTGCTAGTATCATAGGAAATGCAGCCTGAAGGGCACCTGTGGGCCTTTGGTCCATCTCCGGTCTTCCCATGGCGCAGAGAAGGGCCACGCTTGCTCAAGGTCACATGAAGAGAGCTAGTCGAGACTTGAACTCAGAGCCTGACTCACGGAGCCTTTGACTGGCTCCTGGAGCCCAGTCTTGTCTCCCCAGCTTGGCAGCACCCTCTGAGGGCGGGGCACCTGCCTGGGCTTTCCTGCCTTCCTCCTTCCCAGCAGCTGGCTGGGTCTCTGCGCACGGCCCTGCACATGGTCTCTGCCACATCAATACTGGCTTCATCAGGAGATCTTCAGGCTGCAGGGTAACCTTCATGCTGCATGTCACCCCTTGCTACCTGCTGAGGGAGGGTCAGTAGGGCATCTGGTGGCCTCACCATGTGACCTTGGGCAAGTCACTTACCTCCACACGCCTGGGACCTCAGCTGATAAAAGCTGATAAGAATCCTTAACAAGAACACCTAGATCTGAGTCTCGAGTTTTTTATTTTTTAAAAAACTTTGCTACCACCTCCAAGCATAAAAATCCCAATACTGCCCTTTGAATGTTATTTGAAATTCAAAATAGGTTAAATAACAAGATAAAAACAAAGGAGGCGATAAAACAAAGCTTGCTTTGTTTTCTGACTACATTCTCTTTCCTTCCCACCATCTGATCCGCCCCCAACCCTAACTCCTCCCCTGGGGGGGGTGTTCTGAATCATCCCTTCCCCTGGCACCCCTGGCACCCCTGGCACCGAGAAGCCCTCATGGAATGTTTGCTGTAGTTCGGAGGCACAGTGCAGCTGGCCGGCCATTACGTGATGTCACCTGGCTCTCCGACGGCCTGCAGAGCTGCAGGGTTAGCCCATTTCACGGGAGGGCCGAGGGGCAGAGGAAAGGGGCTTGGCCAAAGTCACACGGCAGGCACATGGCACAGGCTGGGTTTCCCTGTTCTGCGGATGAGGGGTGAATATTTGGAAGAAGAAACTGGGGTGGGGGGGCCATTCTGAAATGCCATGTGGCAGGGTCACTGTGTCTGCCAGGTGGCCACCCCCACTTCTCTCCTAGCCCCCCCAACTCCCTGGCTTCCTGAAGTAGCCCCTCCTTTCTCAGCAAAAGGGGCTCCAGCTCCCCCCGCACCCCCGTGGCGCTGTGACTTGGGAGAACAGCTTCTGCCCCAATCTTATGATGATCCCACCTCCCAAATGCCCCTGGGCACCTCTGAAAGGTGCCCCACTGCCCACTGAGGTGGAGGAGCCCTGCCACGCCATGGGGCTGAGAGCGGGGTACTAATCACACGGACCAGTTTTCCCCACGTGGAAATAAGAAAAGCCTGGAAGGCTGCTCCCCTCCCAGGAGGGCTGTGAGAGTGGACGTGCTGTGAATAACCCCCCAGAAGCTGGAGCAGGGTGGCTCTCAGTTCAAATCCAATATCTCTCACTCTGGGGACTCCTGGTGGCGGCTGTTTGGCACTTGGTGCTGACCACAGGGTATGGCTGGCAACCAGGTGTGCCTCACCTGGCCTGGGAGTAAGCAGGGCTCTGGGTGCCCTTGTGAAAGGCTTGTCTCCCCTCACTAGTCCTGGCCCACCACCTGCTAACACTCACAACACCCATTTTACAGATGAAATAAACAAGGCACGGAAGGGAATTAACTTCCAGGCCGCAGAGCAGAAGAAGTGGCGTGGCTGGGAACCTCCCGGGATTCTACCAACAGCAATCAGCAGTAAATGCCGGGGAGCGTTGAAGACCCCACGGGTAAGAGGGAGAGTTGCTGGAGGAGCCACTGCCAGCCCCCGAGCCTGGGGAGGGCAGGTCCGGGAGGCAGGGGACTCAGCTCTGCAGATTCAGTACGCCTGCGTCCTAGGCAGGAGTGATCACCACGCAGCCTTGCTGTCGCAGGAGTCCTTGTGTTTACGCTGCAGAAGACAGGCCAGGGCCCACGGAAGTTTACTCAATCGTGGTAACGACCGCGAAGACGAGGTTTGAGGCGCCAGGCAGGGGCCATGTATTAGGAGACCAATAGGGGCCGCTGTGGAGACGCATGTGGTTGGGGGGGAAGGGGGCTGGGGAGGGGGCGAGGCGCGGGTCTGACCGCGGGGCGAGCAGAGGCGCAGGAGGGGGCGGCCGCACCCCGGCGCTCACCTGGGAGTCAACCTCAGGCTGCGGGGGGCCGCCCGTGGCGCGTGCTCACAGCCCCCTCCCCGCGAGCGTCCACGGGGTCACACCGCCCCTCCCAAGGGACAGCAGGACCCTATCTTGGTTAGGGCCCCTAGGAAGTTAACTCCTTGGGGCCTGGCTTCTCGCCCTTCTCAAATGCCAGCTGTTTGAAGGGGAAGAGACGTGGAAACTGAGACCAGAAAAGAATAGCAAGCTGTCCGAAGTCGCCGCGGGGACTGCGGACTAGGAGCGGGCCAGGAAGAGGGAGCGCCGTGGGCCACACCAGAGGCAGGGGAAGGTGGCGAGCCGGCGACGCTCCCAGCCCCGCCGCCCCAAGTCAGCGCCAAGTCCGCCCTCCGCTCGGCGAGGCGCAGCGGCTGCGGGCCGGGCCGGGCCGAGCCTCCCACAGACCCGGGCTCCCGTCCCCGCGCCGCGTCCCGTGCCGCGGTGGGCTCCAGGGCAGTCCCTCCGCCTCTCCGAGCCGCCGCGTCCCGGTCTAGAACGCGGGCTTCAAACTTCGCGGGTCTTGCGCGGTTGGGGCAAGCACAGACTACCTCGAGGGCGGTCGGGACTGGAAGTGCGGGAGAGCCTTTGGCCATAAAACATTCCCTCTGGGGGCAGCCGCTTAGGACGCAGGGGGTCGCTCCGCGGGGAGGGGGACAGCCGGCTGCCTGGGCTGGAGGGGAACCGGACGGGATGACCTCATCCGCTGCCGCGGCCTGGAATGCAGCGGTTGGGGAGGGGGCAGGGTGCTTGGTCCATCTCCCCAGCGCTGCCCCCCCCTGCCCCCCCAACACACACTTCCCGCTCTCCGCGCCGGCCAAGGAGCCCGACATTCCAAGACATTGCCCCCTCCCCGTTCCTTCCCTTCCCTTCCCTTCCCTACCCGGGGCAGGAAGGAGCATAGACGGCCCTCTGCTCGCCCCCTCCTTCTGCCGCCCGGTTTACAGCTCCCCAATTCTCTGGCCCGCTCCGTTCGCCGGGAACAGGGCAAAACCACCCCAAACTTGGGAGCGTCCCTGCGCTGCTTCGCGCCCAGTGCCCCAGGCCTTCCTGTTGGCACCCGGGCGCCTTCGGCAGGAGGGCCCCTTCCCTCGCCCCAGCCCGGAGAGCCTAGGAGGGTGCAGAGTCCCCGCGGGCGCTGTGTCCCCCCCGCCCCCGCCTTGTCCACGCCCACCCGGGGCCCGGGGACCCGCGGGCCAGCTCGTTGTTACCTTCTCTCGGCGAGCCCCGGGGCTGGGGACGAGGGCGGACGCGGCGGCAGCGGCGGCGGAGGCAGCGCGTCCCGGCGCGCAGCCGGGGCGAGTCGCTGGGCTGGTCTGCGCCGCCCTGGCCTCGGGCTCCGCGGGCTGGCTCCGGGGCGGGGGCGGGGTGTGGGCGCGCGCCCTCCTCCCGCCCCCGTCCTCCCGCCCGCGGGCGGGGCCCCTCCCGGGCACCCAGCACGCCGCCGAGAGCAGCGGCCCGAACTAGAGGGGGAGTGGCGGGGACCCAGGCCAGCCGTCAGGGGCAGGAGGAGTCATGGAATGTGCGGGTTGCCTGGCTGGGCAACTCGGTTGTCTGCAGCCAAGCCCTTCCCCGCCAGCTCTCCGCGTGGCCTGGGGGCGCTCTGACCTGAGGACTGGCTCCTGGGCTATCCAGCTGCTCCCTGCGGGAGTTCGGGGACCCGGGAAGCCTGCGTCGGAGGCCTTGCATGCCCGAGAGATCAGCTTAGACCTGGAGTTCTACCAGCTGGGGTGACCACTCCCTTTCTCCACCCCCCCCACCCCGTTCCTTTCAACCCTATGCACAATCCCCATGGGGGCCAGAACGCAGACTTGAGCCAGGCTGGGGAGCAGGCCATGGCGGGCCACGGGTGGAGTGGTGTGGTGTGGCGGTCAAGTACGTGGTCCCTGGAGCCCAGCAGCCTGCCTTGCTATTCTGCCCTGGCCATCACGTACTGTTTCGGAGCATTAGTGTCCCTGCCTGTCATGTGGGAAGATGAAAGACAGCGTCAGATCTAATGTCACTGGGTGCCCTCTGCTCTGTCAGCACCGCGCTGGCCTGCTGAGCAGGTCGATGAGATCACACCTCAGATGGATGGGCTCAGAAAGGTTTATTGAGCACCTCAGCCGGCCCCCAAGGGTCAGGGGACCCGCTGTGCACAGGACCCTGTGCCGCCCTCGGGGAGGGGAGAGGCCCCTGAGTCCTGCTTCACTTTGTTTTGTCCTCCTCTGATATCCCCTCGGACTGTGAGTGCCCCTTGGGAGCACCCCTCAGCAGGCAGGAGGCCCTGGGGTCTGTCTCTGCCCAGTGACCCCTAACAGGCTTGCAGGGGAGGGAGGGGAGGAGCTCACTAAGGATTCCTGGAGGAGGTGATACCTGACTTTGGTTGTAAAGGATACGTAGGCAGAGGGAAGGGCGGTGGAAGTGCCCACACACTTGACAGGAGACGGCCCTGCAAAGGCTTGGAGCAGAGGGCTGCATGGAGGAGGCAGGCGTGGCTGGAGGGGATGGTCCGCGCTGGCCGGGGTGGGGGCCGGGGTGGGGGCTGCGGTGGGGGCCGGGGGCCATGCTTATGAACAGGTGGAGGAGACAAGGGTTTGTTCAGAGTGCTGGCCTTTTTCCATTGCCTTCCTGAATCCTCATGGGGGCCATCAAGGGAGGGGGTTATTTGCACAGCTGGAAATGGAGAAACTGAGGCACAAAGAATTCCAGCATTTGCTCAAGTGGCACAGCAGTAGGATTGAGACTGCAGTCGGTCAGAGCTCTTTCCCCGGGTTGGTTAGGCTTCATCCCATGGAGAATTAGGGATAGTTTCAGAGATGCTGAAGAACGTGTGTGTGGGGGGCTGCACTGGACAGGCAGGGACCAGTGGGTGGGTAGGCACAGTCAAGGGCTGGGAGAGAACAGGGCCAGGTCTTGAGGGCTTAACCCTGGGCCAGGTGTCCAGCCTCACCGGAGCAGGGATGGGAAGCCGCCGGCAGTGCGATCGGGTGGGCATGTGGAAGCTCCTGTGTGAGCACAGCGCGGGCCAGGACAGCGGTGGGGGCAGGAACCACGGATAGCAGCGGTAACGTGAGGGTTTATTGAGTGTCTAAGGCCTACGTGGCTCTGCAGCCCCTTACATGCTTCATCACATTCAATCCTCACGAGAGCCCCAGGGAGACCGTACTGTGCCTGCCACCACGTCCCCTTTGCAGAGAAGGGAAGTGACTTGTCCAAGGCGCCTGCTGCTGCAAAATGCCCGCACTTCCTGGACTGCCCAGGGCAGACGCAGGGACCTGCTATCCCGGCGAGACGACTACTCGCACTTCCTTGCACTCTCACAGGTGACCTGGTTAGACAATAAACTTCGTGTCACTCTAGTCAGAGGGTCCCCGGAGCAGCTGGCGGAGGAAGCAGTTCGGTGTGATGTCAGAGACCCAGAGCCCAAACCCTGGCCGCTGTGTGACTGTGGGCAAGGCACTTGGCCTCTCTGGGCCCCCAGTTTCTTGTCTATAAAATGGGTATAATTCCAGTGCAGATATTGGCCACTTGTGGGTATTTACCACTTCTTGTGAGCCCCAGAGAGACAGCTAGGAAAGCAATCTTAATGAAAACGGTTATGACCTGCCATACACTCCCACTGTGCCCTTTAGCTCTGGTCTGGGGGTGGGCAGGGACCTTCCCCCCCACCCGTCTCTGTTAGCTCACCGTGACGCAAACTGTGAGCCAGGAATTCTTTGTCCCATTTTACAGATGGGTAAACTGAAGCTGAGCAGAGCTCCCATCCCTCCTCTCCAGACAGGAGTACCTCTCCATGCAGGCTGTATTCCTGTCCCTGAAAGGTGGGAGAAAGGGAGGGTCTGGGCATCCCTGCGAAGGAAGCAGGGATGGGCAGTCCCCATCTTCCATGGTTCCCTCTTTCCCCAGTTTCCCGTGGTCCCCGTCCTTCCCCTTTCATGAGGCTGTGCGCAGGAGCGCAGGGGTTAACCCTGGCTGAGCTATAATCACCGTGCAGAATGCAGAACAAATGCTTGCCAGCTGGGGACTGGGAGCTGCTAGGTGGGACTGGCTGCCTGAAGCTCAGGAGCCCCCATCTCCTTCCTTGTCCTGGAGGAACCAGGCCCCTTGGGCCATAACCCCAGAGCTCAGCTGCCCCCTCGACTCACCCCTGCGGGCTGGGTGAGCTGAGGCATGGGGCTTATAGGAAGGAGGCAGTTTCTGGGCAGGCAGTCCTCTGTGGAGCTAGGGTGAAGGGGGTGGGGCACAGCTAGAGAGGGGAATTTCCCCCTTGGGGACCCAGGAATGCCAGTAGCTGCCCAGCAGGCTCCAGCGAGGCTTGGGATGGGAGCCTGGAGCTGAATGGGTTGGCCTGGCCACATCCCCCAGCCCCCGTCCCAGCTCAGCCCATGTGCCCTTTCCACTCCACAGTCTGGCTGTGCTTTTGGTCAGTTTATGCATCTGCGCATTGATAGGTCGGCCAAGTGCTCTGTCTCACGAGTATCCACTGGCCCATCCACTCCCAGATGCAATCGTCCATCCGTCCGTTTACCTATTGCCCACACGCCTGTTTATCCACTACCCACCCCTCCACCTACCCATTTACCCCCTCCTGTTCCTCTGTTGATCTACTGCCCACCCATTCAGTCACCTCACCACGCACCCAGCCCTCGGTTGGCCCACTGCTCACACCCCTGTCCATTTACCTATTCAGTCCCACCCACCCATCCCCCTACACACCCACGCACCTTCCCCCACCTACCTGCATATCCGCTCGCCCACTCTACCGGTGCAGCATCCTTTGCTCCACTGCCCACACCTGCACCCACCTGTCCACCCACGTGGCCCACCGCGATTCGCCCCTCCCGTCCCTGACAATCCTATAACGCTCTCCCCTCGGCTCGCACTCGGCCTCTGCTGACCACACGGGTCTTCACGTACGCCCTCGTCGTTCTCACCTGCAGAAACTTCGCTCGCCTTCAGCGGTGGGTCGCCCTCGGGCAACACATCCTTGAAGACTGCTTTGAAATGTCACCTCCTCCTGGAGGTCCTCCTTCAGAGCGAGGCTCCCTCTTGCACCCAGTCCATCCTCTCTGTTGGCGTCTGATGCTCTGCAAGATCTTCTACAAGATAGTGATGTCGGTGCCCCCGGCACGTCTGGTGAACGTTTGGTCCTGGCCAGGACAGGAAGGGGGTCCTTGTTCACCACACCAGACCACAAACACTCTCAGGGCAGGTGCCTTCCTCCTGGGACCGCTCCAGGGACACTGTCCGTGGGCTGGACCCCTGGCAGGGGCTCAGACACACCCGGGCATTGCAGGGGGCGGGGCAGCGTTCGCATCTCCAGGTGGGTTGTGCTGGGGATGAGTTCCGCAGCTAGGGGAGACAGGCAACGGGCCAGCAGGGCTGCCCCCATGCTCCCGCCTCTATTACCCAGCCTGCATTTCCACTCAGACAAACCCCAGTTCAAACCCGGGCTCTGTTTCTCACTAGCAGAGTGGCCCTGGACAAGCAGCCTCCTCGCCCGGGCCTTACTTGCATTATCCGTGACGAACCATGAAGTTCACTGCCTGACCTATGGTTACTGGTCAAGGAAGGGGAGCTATTGTTGTTATTATTAATGCCATTTTCCAGGAGGTGACTGCACTGAACACACATCACGTGAGTGCCTGCTGTGGGCCAGGGCTGGGCCGGGGCTGGGCCGGGGCTGGGCCGGGCACCTCGTGAGGAGGGAGCAGTGAGGAAGAAGTGCAGTCCCTGCTCTCCAGACAGAGAACAGGGTGTTGGTAGGGATGAAGGGCCAAAACAGTAGTAGAAGGGACCAGCGAGGCAAGGGAATGACTGAGGAGGCCCAGGGAGACTTCCCAGAGGAGGTGGCATTTGAGTTGGGACAGTGTCTTGGAGGAAGATTGCCCACAGTAAAGCAGGACTGGAGAGTTTAGAAGGTGATCTGGGAAAGGTCTACTGTGGAGGAGGGGAGAGAGGCCTTGAGCTCAGTGTTTTGGGAGGAGGGGCTCCGGAGGGCCCTTCGTGACCTGGGCTAGGCCGGGCCACTGCCCTTCCCCCAGTGACGGCTGCCCTCAGGGGGTCACAGGCTCTGGGGTGCCTTGGATCCTTGGTAGGAGTTTCCTCATTAGCAAAGCCCAGGCCGCAAGCTGGCCTAAAGTTTTTTTGGTTTTAGTTTTTTTTTTTCTTTTCTTTTCAGCTGACTTTGAGAACAGGAATGTGCTGTGAGGGAGCCAGGGATGGAGACCCTTCCGGAAGGAACTTCAGCGCTATAGTTGCTCCTTCCCACCCCAGAGTCCCTACAGTCAGCCTCGGTGGGGTTTCAGGGCCTGGAGAGCTTCAGGGGACGTGGAGGCCCAGAGAGGGTAGCAGGGCCACACAGCAAGTCTGCAGTGGAGCTGGGCGTCCCAGCCGCCTGCCACGCGCCCCATGGCTGCCTTCAGTGTGGGTGGCGTCTGCTGAGCGCCCGCTGTGTGCCGCCTCCCAGCCTCCCGGCACCCAGCAGACGGGCTCACCGGCTGTCAAGGCTCAGGCAGGCCCTCCAGGAAGGCTGCCCGAAGGCGGTGGGACGCGGTTTTACACAGACTGCACAAACCAGAGGTGTGAATGCCAGGCTGGGCGCACTAAGTGTGTGTGTCTGGCATGAGGGTGCGTGCCATGGGGAGTCAGCCGGAGCGGTGACTGGGACGCTGCAGGCCGGGTGGCGGCAGGTTGGCCCCTGTCTGTCCTGCCTGGCTGTGTCGAGGGTGTGGCCTGGGTGTGAGTGGGTTCTCAGGAGCAGGAGGGCCAGGCTGAGGGTTCATCCCCAGGGTATTTTGGAGAGCGTGGCCCAGCAGGGAGAGCCGGGAGAGCCGGGAGGAGAGCGTGGTGGTTCCCGGAGGTGGGCAGCTGTCAGGGCCTGAAACGCCCCTGGAATTCCAGGCTCTGGGAGAGGGCTGGCTGTGTGGAAGGGTTTTCTCAGCTGGTGCCTTCCAGGCTGCCTGCACTCTGATTCCCTCACTGCTCCGCAGGGAGATGGGGGTGGGGAAGGCCCCCCACCCCCCACCCCACCAGGCTCTCCTTCTCCTGGAGAACAGGACAAGAAGTTGGACGGGGACTGAGGAAGGATGCAGGGTCAGTTCCTCCAACCCACCCCAAGGACAGTCGGATGGATGGATGGAGGGGTGGGGAGTGGGGTGTCTGAGGCGCCTGTAGCTGCAGAGCGTGAACAGGGAGAGCAAGAGACCCTGTCGTCCCAGGGGTGATGGCTGGGCTGGGCTCTGCAGAGCTGGGCCTGGCATCAGGAACCTGGATGGAAGGCAGTGGGGAGGGTCCTGCCGGAGATCTTTGTTCTCCACGGGAGGGGGCGTGTGGTGGAGAGAGGGTGGGGGGGGGACAGGAAAAGTGTCTGAGGAGCAGAAACAATGGTCTATTCTCTGCTGTCCAGCCTGGCTCCAGAGATAGGCGGTGGGCTGGGGGCCAGCCCTGCCTTGCCCAGTCCATCTCCAGAATCACCTCCTCCAGCGACCCAGCCCTTGGGGGCTTCACGTGGTCCTCTCCGGGGGGGCATGGGGGCTCCTTCCTCTCCCCCACGACCACAGGCTCGTTCCTGGACACAGCAGTCCATCTGTTCTTCTCTTCTCACAAAAGCCGGCCCACTTGAGAGGATGAAATTTTTCCATGTGCACGATCTCTGTGCGGTGAATGCGGAAACAGGAGGGAAAGCAGCCTCTTGGTGGCACCTGCCCGTCCCTGATGGCGCTGGGGCAGTTGGGTGCTCCTGGTCCACCCCCCACGGCTTCTCAGTGCCTGGGCGCCTCCTCCCTGTCCTGGACTGAGGACAAGAGGAAGATGACCAGGAGCGAGGGGGAGCTAACGCTTAAATGACACTCAGCGCTTCCTAAGTGCCGGACCAGGGCTGAGCCCAGGGCTCCCGCCCCACTGGCCTTGGCTCTAGGAAACCGAGGCCCGGGAGGCACAGTTACTTCCTCAGCCTCCCGTTGCTTTGACATGGTCCCCCTGGGTTCCAGCCCAGGTGTGGGGCGTCCACCATGTCTTGCTGCCTTGAGGGCGAAGGCTCGGAGACCACAGAGGGACCGTGATCTCTGTCTGAGTTTGTGGGAAGGACCTCATGTGTTGCACGCACACCTCTCAGGGCTGGAATGGCCCAGAAGCATCCCTGGCTGATGGGTGTTGCCTCTACTTACACCTCTTTGGTGATGGGGGCTCACCCCGAGGGCAGCCTTGTCAGTCAGGAGTTTCTCTCTGAAATGGAGAAATCAGCTCCTCGTAAGCTCTGCCCACTGCGCCACCAACCGCCCCCCAACCCCGCCCCTCTCACAGATGCCTCAGCCTTCTTCCTTTCCAAATGTCTGTGCAGGAGCCGAAGACCTGGCTCCCACTAGTCCCGGCTGTGGGTCTCAAGCAAGCTCCCTGTGCCTCGGTTTTCTGTCTGTAACATGGGGATGAGAATGGGTGACCAAAGAAGACAGCGTGGGAAGGGGCTCCTCGGACCCAGGCTGGGGCATGGCGCCATTCACGCTCCTTGTACTTTTCTAAGTTGTTACGTGAACTTAGTTGTCACATCACAGTGAACCCTCACGAAGCACCTACTCCACACCTGGCCACAGGGCACGGCATTGCCTTTGGTCTCAGGAAGTCAAACCCCAGTGTGCAGAGGGGGACTCAGTGGCTTGTACCCTTTCACGTGCGGAGTGACCTTTATGAACTCATGAAGATGCTGACCACATCCTCGTGGGTAAGCAGCATATCTTCAGGGCGGGAGCCTGTCTCAGAGAGGCGGAGTGACCCACTTCACCACCTTTCTGCAGGTGATGACCATGGCTGTCACCAGGCCACCCCCCGGGGACCTGTGGGGGGGTAACTAGGCTGGCGCTGCCCAGACAAGCGGGAGGGAGCGGCTCATGGCGCCTGAGGGTGGAGAGCGGGCAGCCCCCTGAGTGGGTCTCTGCCTCCACCTCTTCGGGCTGGTGGGCCACTTGAGCCCCTGCCAACTTCTTGTTGACTCAGCCGGCCTCTCTTCTGCCAAGGCCTGCTGGCCAGAGCTCCCCTGGGGAGGGTCAGGCCGCATTCTTCTCTGGCTGGAGCCTGGGGGTGGTTGGCACCCACTGGTGGTGCCTGCGTGCTGGGCCATGGATACTGGGACAGGCGCTGGGGTGAGACTGGAAAAGGTTTTTTGGGGATCAAGGCCGGGGACACAAGGGGACACCGCAAGATGAATGGCCCGGCCTGGGAACTGAGCTGCTTGGGCGTGTGGCCCGGCTTTCCCATCAATGAGCTCGGTGGTCACGGCGAGCTGCCGCCACACCCTGTGTCCATCCCCTTCCTGCCTCAGTCTCCCTGCCCATCAGATGGGTACAATGGCAATAAACCCGGCTGCTTATTACAGCTTTTGGGAGGATCAAAGGAGAAGAACGAGTTGGGCAGGAGCGAACACCCTTTGGAGTTCGAGGGCCCACACGCAGCAGCTAGCCGGCCAGCCCAGCCTTCTCCGGGCGGGGTGAGGGAGGGGCAGGGATGCAGGGCAGCTCGCAGCTGTGGCACGAGTCTTCCTGACCCCCTGCCTCCTCCCCGATGCGGGCTCGACACTGTGGCAATAACAATAATGACACCACTTTCTGGATGCGCAGAGCCCTGGAGGTTTGGCAAATTCCTTCCATACTTGTTATCTCAGGTCACCCGCCACCTCCTGCCCCAGGGCCTTTGCACTGCTGTTCTTTCTGCCAAGCACACTTTTCCCCCTGATGAGTGAAAGGCCACCCCCTTCTCAGCTCAAGTGCCGCCTTCTCAGAAGCCTGCCAGACCACCCCCCTCAATTCACTCTCCCTCCCGCCCTTCGCCCCGCAGGCAGCCTTCCCCGCTCACAGGCAGAACCATCTCCCCCAGGACGTCAGGTTCCACGAGGGACCACGGCTGCCTTGTCCATCGCTAGGTCTGGAGATGGGCCACAGCCTTCCCCGTACCTGCTATTGTCCCACCCTCCAGGGAGGAGCCTGAGGCTCAGAGAGGGCAAATGACTTGCCCAAGGCCACACAGCCAGGCAAGAAGGGAGCCACTTGGGGGCTCTTTCCAGAACTGCCCCACAGCTGCACTGCCTGTACCCTCTTCAGGGCCGCCCGGTCACGGCCACAGGGGAGGCCGTGCCTCCTTCCTTACACACAGGAGGTGCTGTGCACATGCGGTGTCCATTCTGTGCAATGTGGGGGGGGGGCAAAGATTCGCTCTGCAGAAGACTAAGTCACTGGTGCCACATACAAAGTCCAGCTGCCACCCCAGTGGGCCTCTGGGCTCACAGCTCGGGCTGGGGGGGCGGGCAGTGAGGGGCATCCCAGGGCCTCCTCACCCTGCTCAGAAAGGCTGGCGGGTCTAGTAGCCCTCCCAGAATTGCATCGGCAGCTGTTGGGTGGCCGGATGCCCCACCCCCCGTGCCTCTGGGCCCTGAGCCCAGGCCGAAGGCGGATCTGTGGCTGGCACTGCGCCTTCGGTTTGGGGTGGGAACACCGCAGGGATTTTAAAAATAAAGGGCCTTGAGACAGTGGCCTGGCCCAGCCGGCCATGGGGCCGGGTAGGGGCCGGACAGGGACAATGGGGTGCCGAGGCTCGGAGGCTGTCTGCCCACAGGGAGCAGCCAGGCCACGGGAGCCCCATTCCCCTCGCCCGCCAGCAGGCTGCTCTCCCAAGAGCACTCCCTCCCCACCTAGCCTAAACAAAGGTCTCCCACACACCATATACTGAGCACCTACTGTGTGCTAGGCTTCCCTGACCACGGGGTGGGAACCTTCAGCCACTCTTTCCTCCAGCTGTGCTGCTCTGCCCGGAGAGGCCCCTCTCCTCCTTACCCAACCTCAGGGCAAATTATTGAGTGCCTACTATGCGCCAGGCAAGCCTGGCCTCTGTGTGCCTTTCCCCTTTGTGCTCACACTCTCTCGGGCCTCTCCCCATCTCAGGCTGTTCCTGTCTCCCTCTCTCTCCTTTGGCCCAGCTAACAGGAAGCAGCCGGAGAGGTCAAGGGCCACCAGGCCTCCAGAGCCCCGCATCTGCACACACAGGGGCCTGTCTGCAGGGGTGGGGGGGACTTCCTGTTTATGAGAATCACAAAGACCCCCAGGGCGGTGCCTTGGACGGGCCTCCTGGCAGCCCCTCTAGTCTAGACCTCAGTTGCTCCCAGAGAGGCCCCCACACATCCCTACAGGCCCCAAGCAGCCAGCTCAGGCCCAGGCCACTGCCCTCCCCCGCTGTGGGGAGGGCAAGAAGGGAGGAGGACTGAGGAGTCTAAGGAATGGCCAGGAATGTGGGAGTCGAATGTCCAGAATGTCCGCAGGAAGCATCCACGGCTCCAGGGCCCAGCCCCCCCCAAGTCTGGGCGCCCTGCCCTGCTTCGATGGGGGAGGGGCCGAGGGAGCGGGAGGGAGGAGGCAGACCCCATCCTGCCCCCGCTGGGGCCACAGGGCTCCATCTCTGGCTGGAACAGGCCCTGGCAGCTGCGGCCTCTCATCTGTGGGGAGCAGTGGGAGGACTGCAGCGAACTCCGTCGGCCTTGGTTCTGGAGTTTCCCTTCTGCCTCCATGCCTCACTCAGGCCAAGACGTCATTTCACCTCAAAGAACCCTCTGGTTCAAAACCCCAGATCCAAGCAGGGGCAGGGGCAGCAGGAGGGTGGGGCTGGCCAAAGGTGCCCTGAGGCAGCAAACAGCCCTGTCCTCCCAGCCAGCCCCTGGCAGCCCTGGCCATCCCATCCTGTGGTTGCCCAACAGATATTGATTGACCAAAGGCCTGAGGGTCAAGGCCAGCTGGAAGAGGCCATAAAGAGGGAAAGCCTTCCTGTCTCTCTTCCCCTACCTAACCCAGAAGAAGGTGAGCAACACCTGCCTGTCTCTGCTCCCCACTCCCCCAGAGTACCTGGAGACAGACTCTTAGGACACAACGTCGTCAGTGCCTGAGGCAGTCATTCCCTAGAGGGTGGTAGTGATGAGGAGTCAGAGAACACAGAGGAGGTAGTCAGGGAGGGCTTCCTGGAGGAGGGCACCCTCTCAACATAGAAGCCTAAAATTGGGCAATGCCCCAGGAAACAGTCTGGTTAAAGGCATGGGATTTCCCGAGAAATGCTAGTGCCAGGATGGGCCTGGAGGAACACGCAAGTGAGGGAGTGAGAGATCTGTAGGAGTGCGGGGGTGGGGGGGTGGGGTTGGAGGTAGGGGATGAGATCACTTGTCCTCAAAGCCTGGGCTGTCCCTGGCTCTGGAGCGCCCTCTTTTGCCCCAGGCCAGGAGGCGGAGGGCAGCAGGGTAAAGGAACCACGGGGACGGGACGTAGTGTGGCCGTCTGGACACAGTGAGGGGAAGGGCCTGGAGCCTGGGACTGGGAGCCTGGCCTCTGGCTCTGCGAAGCCGCCCCAAGTGCAGGCTTTCTAGTTCCTGAGAGGCTGCTCTGGGCTGGCGCATCTCGGCACCGCCCCAAGGCGCGGGGCCACTGGCACCGGCCGCCCTGTGGTGGGGACAAGTCATGGCTCTGCCTAGTTCCAGCTGTGTGGCTTTGGGCAAGTTATTAACTTCCCTGGCCCGTTTCCCCCTGTAAAATGGGGCCACAGACAGGACCTGCCTCAGAGGCCTGTTGGTAGGTGGAATTACTTTAGCAAAGCACCTGGCACTCGTGGTGCTTATTCCAGTTAACAAGTATTATTACTAATTGGGAAAAAGAGAAAGTTGGTTTTCCTCCAAGGACGGACTGACAAGTGGGCGGAAGGTGTGTTACGAGAAGTCTTCAGAAAAAAAGGCTTGATACTCAGTCCCTGGGATTTCCAGACTTGCACGATCCACTGGACCCCCTGGGCTCTTGTCTGGAATATCCGCTTCCCACCCCCACACTCTGTCCTGGCAGGTGTGGGTGGGACAGGCCTCAGGACTTAGAAGGAAGCCCCAGCCTTTCAGAGACAGGTGCGGGGAACATTCCTCTCTGGTGACAACAAGGACTCACTCTGAATGCTTCCTCCTTGGGAACCCTTCCTTCTCAGGACTCTTGAAAGAAGCCGCTCTTCACTGAGCCCTTCCTGTGTTCACCCCTAGGACCCTTACAATGATCTACATGTAGGTACCCAGAGTTGTTCCCATTTTGCTGATGGGGAAACTGAGGCCTACGGAAGCTAAGAAATTTGCCCAAGATCTCGAGAATGCTGTGACTGACTTGTCAGGAGTCAATCTGGGATTCGAACTTGGACTTGGGCCCTTAACCGTTGGGTTGTAGTTTCCCCACCTGCCTTGATCCCTTGAGACACTTGATGTCTCTCCAGGTGGCTTGCGGTAGGAGCTGGGAATCAATACTTACTACTTCTTTGTCCTCTAAGGCTGTGACCCTTGAATCAAAAAAAATGACTGGCCCCGCTTTAGACCGCTGGGAGAGGCAGAGAAGTGGGATTTAACTTCCTGTGTCCTACTTCCTTCCTACGGGTGGTCTCGGGTACTTCCTCCTCCCTGAGCTGGTTTCTGAGTCTAAAATGGGGACACAGCACCTCCCTGGGCGTCAACACTGAGTTGCCCAGATCAGGGTTTGCCAACTGTTCAGGCTGTGGATTCTTTGGGACCTGGGAGTGGGGAGTGGGGGGCAGTCTAAGAGCTGCTGAAACTCACTTGCACGCAGGGCTGGGCCCCTTTCCAGCTGGTGTCAGGGAGACTCCCGAGACTGGGAGGTCACCTGGGGATGGCCAAATTGGGGGTGGCAGGATTAGGGAAGGTCGATGAGGAGGTGGCTTCTCCTTTCCTGCCTGACACCCTAACACACCCTGGCTGGGCTGTTAGTGATTCATCAGCTTTAAGCCCTAGTTTCATCTGTAATCAGGAAACAGGCCACTGGAGAGCCTGGGGCATTTTCAGGAGAGCCCAAAGCCCTCCCAGAAACCTGGGAGGGGGCAGAGGGAGGGGCTAGGAGGAGGGGCTAGGAGGAGGGCCTGGAGGAGGCACCAGGTCTGGCTCCAGAACATTTGCATAATTTATTCTTTTCTTTAAGGGGGATGAGAAATCCCCTGGACCTGAGAGCTCTGGAAGCCATTCACTCATTCATTCCAATTTATTGAACCCCTTACATTGTGGCAGTTACCATGGACCTAGGGAAGTGAAGCGAAGTTTTCCAGGAGCTTCCTGGTGGGGAGACCACCGTGCACTCCTGTTGACAAAATTCAGAATCCACGGAGGGGAGTGGAATGGCCGTTCTGGGACTGGGCAGTAGTGGATGGATGAGCGGGGGCTCCGACAGTTCAGTTCCGCAGTTCTGAGGCCCCCACCAGGACCGATGACTATGCAGGCTGGGTTCAGATTCGTCTGCCACTTCTGGAGGATTCTTCTCCCACCTGGGCGTGGGTTCTCCCACCTGTGAACTGGACACAGTAATGGTGCCTTTCTCCTGATTCTTAGGAGAATTCTAAGGGTTAACACGTGCAAAGCACATAGAACAGCATCTGGCGTGTGGTCAGCCTGGTGATGTGTTAGCTGTTGCCGCTGCTGAGCAGTGGGCATGCAGGAGGGGCTGCCTGCCGGACAGGGAGAGGGCATCTGGGTCAAGTGCATGACCTGTGCAAAGGCCCAGGTGTGCAGCTCGTGGGTGGGCTGGGGTGAGAGGCGGGCAGGGGCATTTGAAGTACTGTCACTCCTTGGGGACATCCTGGACATCCTCCTCGGGGCAGCAGGGAACTGAGCAGGGCTTGTGGGCAGAGAAGTGACGGGGGAGGGGGGGTGGTGAGCACCAAGGCCACAGAGCGGCGATGGACGGGAGGGGCAAGACTGGGCAGGAGACCAGTGAGGAGGTGGCACCAGGGTCCTGGCGAGGGATGGGGATGCATGAATTGGGGATGGAGAGGCCAGGAGAGGAGGACCAGTGGTGACACAGAGCTGAGCCCGCAGCGATGGGACAGGGACTGAGCAGACTCAGAGCCTGAGGCGGGTGGGGGAGCCGGGCGTGCTGGGAGCCACTGGTACTCATATACTTAGAAGAGGATGTTTAAGAGTGTGTACGAGTAGCCCAGAGGACCCGTGAGGGGACAGCAGCCCTGAAAGAGGGCCACCAAAAGCAAAAGTTTAGGGTTGTGAAAGAGTCTGTGTTTGGAAAGCAGTGGGTGTGGTAAGGTCAGGTGTTGGGGGGCCTTGGGTGCCATGCTGCAGGCTATTGGGGGGATCAGCAGGCTGAGCGGCAGGAAGAGAATGTGAATATTTGTATTAGTTTTCTGCAGCTGCTGTAACCAATTGCCACAGACTGGGTGTTTTAAAACATCAAACATTTATACTCTCGTCGTTCTGGGGCGCAGATGTCTGACGGCGAAGGTGTGGCTAGGGCCCTGCTCCCCTGGGAGGCTCTGGAGGGGATCGTTCCTGGCCTCTCCCAGCTTCTGGTGGTTCCTTGGCTGTGGCTGTATCACTCCAGTCTCTGCCTGTTTCCACCTGGCCTTCTCTGTGTCCGTGATAAAGACACTTGTCAGGTTCATTGCTCACTGGGGACAATCCAGGGATGGGTTATCTGGAGATTCTTATCTTAGTTACATCTGCAAAGACTCTTTTTCTAAATAAAGCCCCATTTACAGCTTCCAGATGAACCTGTCTTTCCTGGGCCACCATTCAACACGCTACACGAATCCCAGACTGTAATCCCAGATGGAGAGCATTTCCCCCTCCCCCTCCTCCTGGGCCTCCCAGCCCCTCCAGTCCTGCCTCCCGGAGCGCGGACCCCGAGTTCACCCGTCCACCCCGGCCCTGATGTTTGCCCTGGGCGCAGGGGTGGCTCCCTCCCTCCCTCCCTCCTTCCCAGCTTCCCTCCCGCGATCAAAGCCCTGGGCTGCGACCTCGCTGGACCTGCGGGGAACGGGCGCCACCGTGCGTCTCTCTGGGAGCAGTGCGGACGGAGGTTCCCGCCGGGCCCCTGCCCGGCTGACGGCTGGTGCCCGCAGCTTGGAGAGCGCACGCGGTCCGACAGCCTCCGCACATTCCCCGGTGCTCTGCTACTCACGGCTTCAGCATGAAACCAGGGTCATTTCCCCCATTTTTTCAAACGAGGAGGCCCCGCCCGGAGAGACTGTGACACGCAAAGGTCACACTACCTTCCACTCCCATCTGACTCCAAGGCTCACCATGCTACCCACCAGCGAAAACCAAACACGTGCGCGGCGCTGGGGGGAGCTGCAGGCGCCTGCGTACTGCGACCTCTCAGGGTCTCCGTTTCCCTATCTGTGAAGGGGGTGGGGTGCACGTGAGCCCACCAGAATGCCCCTTACAGTTCTTAGACCCCAAGAGAAAGCCTAGGAACCCCAAACGCAGCCTTTTGCTGAGGTGCCCTGTGAATCTCGCTGTTTCCGCGTACTTTTGGACCTTGGTGTTTTTTCCCCACGAAATGTTTAGATGCTCATTGTTTTTTCCTAAATGTTTTCATTTGTGTGAACTCTTTGATAATTTAAGAAATATACTTACTGGGTAAGAACTTTATGCAGACCTCCAGTCCCCTCTGAAAGGCGATAGGCTGATGGCAGTCTCGTCGACGTTCTTCCAGGGATGTTGTATGCTAAGCAGATACACGAGTACACACACCCACACACGTGTAATTACCACCTCTCCTCATTGTCTGAAAACAGAAGGCGGCAGACCTGGCTGGTGTAACTCAGTTGGCTGGAGCGTCTTCGAGTAACGGGAAGGTTGCTGGTTGATTCCCGGTCTGGGCGCATGCCTGGGTTCCATCCCTGGAAGGGGCCTGTATCATGCTGGTTGGCGCGCCTGCGGGAGGCAACGGAAGGGTGCTTCTCAACATGGATGTTTCTCTCTCTCCCTTGTCCTTTCTTTTTTTTTTTTTTTAAAGCTTTTTGTTTATTTATTTTTAGAGAGAGGAGAAGGGAGGGAGAGAAACAGTAATGTATGGTTGCCTCTCACATGGCCCTCACCGGGGACCTGGCCTGCAACCCAGGCATGTGCCCCTACTGGGAATCGAACCGGGTTCCAGCCTGCGCTCAATCCACTGAGCTACACCAGCAGGGCTCCCTTGTCCTTTCTCTAAAAGCAATGAAAAAATGTCCTCGAGGGAGGATAAAAAAAGGTGGCATGCAATCTACATTTCTGCACTTGTTTTTGTCACGTGATGATGCGTTTGCATTAACTCCATATGATTACCTATAACTTATTTTGGGGGTTGCAATTTTCTGTTCAAATGTAACATATATGCACACAAAAATCACACGTGTGTACGGACTGAACACAACATGTGCTAGTACCCAGACAAAAAAGAACACGACCAGCCCCACAGGAGTCCCCTTGTCCCACCATCTAACTCCTGCAAAGGGAGCCGCGGCCGGACCTCCCTGCCTTGGGTCTGTGTTCGCTCTCTGTGGCATCAGGCCCTCTGCTCTGGGAAGCTTCTTTCATTCAACAGTATGTCTGTGGGTCCATCCGTGTTGTTGCCTGTAGTTTGTACAGTATTTATTTGCCTTGCTGTGTGGTTCTCCATTGTGTGACTATACCAGATTTTATTTGATCCATTCTACTATTTCTTTAAAGATTTTATATATTTATTTTTAGAGAGAGGGGAAGGGAGGGAGAAAGAGAGAGAGAGATACATCAATGGGTGGTTGCCTCTCACATGGCCCCCACTGGGGACCTGGCCTGCAACCCAGGCATGTGCCCTGACTGGGAATCGAACCTGTGACCTTTCTGTTCTCAGACCAGCGCTCAGTCCACTGAGCCACACCAGCCAGGGCTGATCCGTTCTACTATTAATGGACATCTGGGTAGTTTCCATGTTTTGCAAATAGTGCTGCTATGAACACTCTCGTGTGGTACGTATCCTTTGGTGAATGTGCACGCACATTTCTGTTGGGTATATACCTAGAAATAAAATTGCTGGGTCAAAGGTCTGCGTACGCCCTATTTCCGCCAAAGCTGCCGAAAAGTCTTCCGAAGTGATGGTAACAATGGACATTCCCACCTAGTTCCTTACTAGTTCTGATAACAATACCCGTCTCAGCCAGCATGGAGTTGTCTGCCTTTCTCACTGTGGCGTTTCTGGCAGGTGTAGTTCCCTCATTGCCTTGTGGTTTTAATCTGCATTTCCCTAGTTACTGATGCAGCTGAGCACCTTTCTATGTGTTTATCGGCCATTTGGGGTATTCTCATTTATCTGTTCAAGCCTTTGGCCTATTTGTCTATGGAGGCATCTGCCTTTTTCCTGTTGATTCACAGTTCTTTAGATCTTTCCACTAGACGTTTTTTTTCTTTTTCTTTTCTTTTCTTTTTTTTCTTTTTTTTTGCTGTATGTATGTGTTGCAAATATCCTCTCTCACTTTCTGGGTTGTCTTTGAACTGTTCTAGGTGTGTTTTTCATTGAACATAGTTCTTAATTTCCATATAGACCAATGTATCTCTTTTTAAAAAATGGTTAATGCTTTTGGTTTTGGCTTAAGAAGCCTTTGCCTGTTCCAAGGTCATGAAGACGTTTTCCTGTGTTTTCTTCCCAGGCTTCGTTGTTTCAGTCTTTCCCATCTGTGTCTGGGATTTACTTCTGTTCAGGGTGCCAGGTGTAGGGGGGAGGTTGTGGTAGGCTGGAAAACGGGCTCCTGAAAGATGGGCGCGTCCTAATCCCTGGAGCCCGTTGGCGTTACTTATGTGGTGAAGTGTTTGTCGGTGTGATTCGGGATCTTGAGATGGGGCGATTAGCCTGCATTTCCTAATTGGGCCCTAAATACTGTCACATGTGTCCTTTTAAGAGGGAGGCCCTAGCTGGTGTGGCTCAAGTGGATCGGACAACCGCTTGTTAATCAAACGTTGCCGGTTCCCAGTCAGGGCACGTGCCTGGGTGGTGGCTGGGTCCCCAGTAGGGGGCGCGCGAGAGGCAACCGCACATTGATGTTTCTCTCCCTCTCTTCCTCCCTCCCTTCCCCTCTCTAAAAAATAAAGAAATAAAGTCTTAAGGAAAAGGAGGGAGGCAGAGGGAGTTTTTACACGCACACAGAGAAGCCCACGTGAAGACGGAGCAGAGAGAGGTGGAGCGGTGTGAAGTCGCTGGCCTTTGGATTGGGCGGTACAGCCATTCATCAAGGAATGCCGGCAGCTGCAGAAGCTGGAAGAGGCAGGCGGCGATTCTCCCCTACAGCCGCCAGAGGGAGCTTGGCCTTGCTAACACCGCGATTTTGGCCCAGTGATACTGACCCGGGACTTCTGGCCTCCAGAACTGTAGAGATATAAAGTTCTATTATTGTAAGCCACAAGCTTGTGGTGTTTTTTTTTGTATTTTGTTTTTTTTACAGCAGCACAGGAAGCTATGATGGGGTCAAGATAAAATATGCTATCCGGTTGACCAATATACCATCTACCTATTCAGCTGACCCAGCCCTATTTACTGGAAAAGTCATCCGTCTCCCCCGGCACGGCACTGCCGCTTCGTCACCCGGCGCGGGTGTGTGTTTGTGCCGGACTCTCTTCTGGCCCATTAGTCCGCTCTTCCTGCACCAGCACCGCACGCGGTTCCCGTGCTTACAGTCTGGTGTGGTAAGCTCTCTAGTTTTGTCCTGTATGGTTGTCTTTTATATGAATGGGTTTGCCTTTTATTGCCACGCACATTTTAGAATCAGCTTGTTCGTTTCAGGGAAACAAACTGGGATCTTGACTGGGACGGCACTGAATCTGCAGAGTAATCTGAGAAGAATCGATGTGCTTACAACATTGTCTTCTAGTCCATGGCAGTGATGCGCCCCACAATTTATTTAGGTCTGACGCAGTTTCACACAATAACGTCATTAACAATTTTAATTGAGATATAATTCACATACCCAAAATTCTCTCTTTTAAAGTGTACAGTTTAGTGGTTTTTAGTATATTTGCAAAGTTGTGCAATGATAACCACTGTCTAGTTCCAGAATATTTCTGTCATTCCCAAAAGACTCCACAGTCATTAGAGGTCATTCCCTACCCCCCACCCCCAGCCCCTGGCGACCACCAATCCGCTTTCTGGTTCTATGGATTTCCTTATTCTAGATTGTTCATATAAAGAGAAACAGACAATATATGGCCTGTCGTGTCTGGCTTCTTTCACCCAGCCATGTTTTCAAGGTTCACCCAAGTTGTAACATGTATCATAACCCTATTCCTTTTTTATGGCTGAACAATATTCTGTAACACACATATTGTTTACCCATACATCAGTTGATGGACATTTGGGTTGTTTCCACTTCTGGGCTTTTATGAGTAATATTTCTATGAACATTACGTGTGGGCTTTTGTGTAGGCATATATTTTTAATTATCTCGGGTATTTTACACTTGAGAATGAAATTGCTGGGCCATGTGGTAACCCTGTATTTAGCTTTTCTGAGAAACTGCTGAGCTGTTTTCCAAAGTGGCCGCACCATGTTGCCTTCCTGCCAGCAGTGCGAGAAGGTTCAATTTCTCCTTGTCCTGGCCAACACTAATTGTCATTTTGATTATAGCCATCCTGGTGGGTGTGAAATGGGATCTCATCGTGGTTCTTATTTGGGTTTTCCTAATGACTACTACACAATAATATTTTGTAGTTCTCAGTGTAGGGGACTTGCCTGCCTTTTGTTTAATTTATTCCTAGGAAGTTGATATTTTTGATAATCTTATAGTTTCATTTTTAAAAATAGATTTAATTGCCATGACTGACCTGGCTCAGTTTGTTCAGCCTCTTCCCGCAAAGTGAAAGGTCATTGATTTGATCACAGGTTTGATCGCCATGCCAGGGTTTTGGGTTTTGGTCCCTGGCCGGGACATGTGGGAGAGGCACCGGATCAATATTTCTCTCTCACATTGATGTTTCTCTCTCTCTTTTTCTCCCTCCCTTCCCCTCTCTCTGAACATAAATACATGCAATCTTTAAAAAGAGATTTAATTTTTTTCAGTGTTGTTTTAGGCTCACAGCAAAATTGGGTGGAAATACAGAGAGGTTCTGTGTATCCCTCGCCTCCACGCGTGCACAGCTTCCTCCACTATCATCAGCGAAACTACACGGGCACGTAATCACCCGAAGCCCATGGTTTGCATTGAGGGGTCACTCTTATTATTACATATTCTATGGGTTTTGGCAAATGTGTAAGGAAGCGTATCCATCACTATGGCACCATACAAAATAGGTTTCACTGCCCAAAAAATCCGCGGTGCTCCATCCATGTACTCCTCCAACCCCCGGCAACCACTGATCCTCCTGTCTCCGTAGTTCTGCCTTTTCCGGAATGCCATGGAGTTGGAATTGTATAGTGGTGGCCTTTTCAGACCGGCTCCTTTCACTGCACTTCGGAGGTTCTTCCACGCCTTTCCATGGCTCAATAACTCATGTCTTTTCTGCACTGCATAATGTTTTGCTCTCTGGATGCCCCCCAGTCTGTCTGTTCACCCACTGAAGCGCATCTCGGTTGCTCCCGTGTTTTGGAGATTATGAAGAAACTGCCATAAACATCTCTGTGCAGGTTTTTGTGTGGACTTAACTTTTCAACACATTTAGAGAAATACTGAGGAGTGTGGTTGCTGGATCTAAGGTAAGAATATGTTGAAGCCCTGGCTGGGGTGGCTCAGTGGATGGAGCGTGGGCCTGTGAACCGAAGGATCTCTGGTTTGATCCGCAGTCAGGGCACATGCCTGGGTTGTGGGCCAGGTCCCCGGTAGGGGGCGTGCGAGAGGCAACCATACATTGCTGTTTCTCTCCCTCTCTTTCTCCATCTCTTCCCTTCTCTCTAAAAAGAAATAAAATCTTAAAAAAACAAAAAACAAAACAAAACAAAACAAAAAGAATATGTTGAAGTTTGTAATAAACTGCCAAATCATCTTCCTTTAATAAAGTCTAGCTTATCAATTCCTTTTTTTAAAGTTTGAGTTTTCTTGTTTTTTTTTTTTATTAATTGATTTGAGAGAGAGAGAAAAACGGAGAGAGAAAAAGAGAAATATCAATTTGTTTTGTCCATTTCTTTATGCCTTCACTGGTGGATTCTTGTACGTGCCCTGATCTGGGATCAAACCTGCAACCTCGGTCCTAACCGTCTGAGCTACCTGGCCAGGGCCAGCGTATCAGTTCTTCCATGGGTTGTGCCTTCGGGGTTGTATCTAAAATCTCATCACCAAACATAAGGTCGTGTAGATTTTCTCCAACGCTATCTTCTAGACGTTTAATGATTTCAGTTTTAAAATGTCGTGTATTTGTGGCCAGTGGGGAGACTGTCGCTGATTCTGACCTTGACCCCACCTCTAGGGACTTTGCTAAACGCACAGAAGTTTCTCTGCTCCTCCTGTCAGCTCCGTGGTTTGCCTTACATGTTGAAGCTCTGCCGTTGCATGCATGCAAACTGGGACATGATATCTCATCTCCTTGTTTGAAATGTCCCTTTTATGTCCACAGTGCTTCTTGTTTTAGCGTTGTCACTCAGTCACATTCAGGGACGTGTCAGTGACAGCAGAGTTCTTCGGTTATCATTTGTGTGGTTTATCTCTCTCTCCTTTTGTTTTCCTTTTTAATTAATTAATTAATTAGTTAGTTATTAGAAGGGAAGGGAGGGAGAAAAACATTAATCAGCAATCGTATCCACCCTGGAGATCAAAGCTGCAACCCAGGCAGGTGCCCTAACTGGGAATTGAACCAGCAACCTTTCGCTTTTCAAGAAGACCCCTAACCAACTGAGCCACACCGGCCAGGGGTCTACCCTTTTGTTTTCAACCTTTCTATCTTCTGGCCTTAAGCCATGTCTCTTGTAAGCAGCGTGTAGCTGGGTTTGCTATTTGTACCTAGTCTGATGATATTATCTTTTACTTGGAATATTTGGAGTAATTAAAAAAAAAACTAAAGGTTTCAATTTAATCAGCATGACTTGACTCTTTGAAATAAAAGATGAATTAGCTGTTTTACACTTTCCCCTACTTCCCCCCACCAAGTTGCCAGTTACTATTGTTTATATTATTTTTGCTTTGTTGAAGTTTATAACATTTAAATTCTGTTTTGTCACCATAACTTCTTCATTCATTCAGTTTTTTTCATCCAGACTGTGTTTCTTGGGGTGGTTCCCTACTCCCTTGATTTGGGGTGCTTTTGGGGTGCTTTTGTGCTGCCTTTGCCCGAAGGGGCGCCCTCCCGTCAGCCTTGCCGTTGCCCCTGCAGGCTGCCAGGGCACTGCGGGGGGCCACCGGCGCAGGACCGCTGTCCCTGTGGCGCTGAGGACAGTTGGTGACGTTGCAGCCTCCCCGGCATTTCACATCCATGAAGTAGGAACTGGGGCTCTGCACCAGGAGCTGCTTCTTGCGTTTCCTCTTCTCCTCGGTGGGGGGGTGAAGGCGGTCCTTAGTGAGAAGCATGTCGTCGTCACCGTCACCGCCCGAAAGTCTTCGCTCGTTTAGTTTTAATTCTCTGTGGAAGTGGGTCGATGCTCGCCTCAGCCCTTCTCCCACAGCTTCTGCATTTCTGAGTTCACGCAGAGTCGACTCTTAGTCACCACCAAGTCGGTTTTTCAAGAAGGGCTCACATGCTTTGCGTTACTGCTGTTAACTTAGCAATATGAAACCACTTCAGTGAAGACATAAACATGCGAAATAAAGCAAAACCAAGTAAGACGATAGCAAGATGCTCCCGGGGGCTCCCCGTTGGGCACAGTGTTCGCTTTCATTTCCTCTCTCCTTTCCATCTGTCTTAGAAACAGCGGCTCCCAGGGAGACTTTATTTGTAACAGTGGTTTCCACCTCATCTCCCATAGACAGGCTAGAAGTAACCCGGCCACCAGGGTGTTGGTGAGGGCGTGGAACTCACACCCGCCGATACCTGCTGAGTACTGAACACCGGACCTGCTGAGGCTGAACACCCGTCGACCCTACGACAAGCCAGCTCACTCCTGGGGATGAACCGACAGCAGGTGTGCACGTGTGTACCAGAAGAGCACCTGACTGTGCGTGGCCTCTGAACAGGAGCTACCCAAATGCCCCTTAAACAGTGTAGCCCTGGCTGGGTGGCTCAGTTGGTTGGAGTGTCATCCCAAACACCAAAAGGTTGTGGGTTCGATTCCTGGTCAGGGCACCTACCTAGGTGGCGGGTTTGATCCCAGTGGGGGCATGAGTGAGAGGCAACTGATCTCTCTTGTGTCAATTTTTTTTCTCTTGAATTGATGTTTCCCTCTCTCGCTCCCCTTCTCTGTGAAATCAATAAGCATGTCCTCGGGTGAGGGAAAAAAAAACCAAAACCCACTGTAGTCACACAATGGGACACTGTTTGGTGACGAGAGTGGATGATCTACCAAGACACATGCCCACGCGGAAGAATCTCACTGACACGTGGTGAAGGAGAGACGGGAGACAGGAGGACGCACACCGTGTGATGGCTCCATCCTTGTGGAGAACAGAAGCGGGGGAGACTGGTCCACGCCCAAGGAGGACAGGAGGGCGGGCGCCGTGGAGGACAGGGGCTGGAGGAGGTCCTAACTGGGCGCTGGGGACTTTCAGTGTCTAGACCTGGGTGGTGGTCACTTGGTGTGTACATAGGTGAAAATCCACTGAGCTCCCACGTAAGGTCTGTGTGTCTTACTGTGTTTTATACTTAAGTAAAAAGTTCTGAAAAGCTTGGAGACCAGCCCTGGCTGGTGTGGCTCAGTGGATTGAGTGCTGGCCGGCTAACCGCAAGGTCTCCAGTTCGATTCCCAGTCAGGGCACATGCCTGGATTGCAGGCCAGGTCCCCAGTAGGGGGTGCGTGAGAGGCAACCAATCAGTGTTTCTCTTTCACATCAATGTTTCTCTCCCTCTCCCAATGGGGTACCTGGCCCGCAGCCCAAGCATGTGCCCTGACTGGGAATCAAACCGGTGACTTTTCGGTTCACAGGCTGGCGCTCAACCCACTGGGCCACAGCAGCCAGGGCTAAATTTTCTAAGAATATCTAGAACAGTATTTTCTACTCCACACGCTCTTCAGAACTTTGCCTGTCTTCCATCAAAAGGTACAGTATATATCCTGCCGTCCCCTCCCCCTCCAACCTGCGCCAGCTTGTGACTGCTTTGACCAACAGAGTGTGGCAGAGGTGACATGGGCTGACTTCCAGAGCCAGGTCAGAAAGGGCGATGGCCTCTTCTGGCTCTCTTGTGACATGCACCTCCAGAACCACCACATCTGCTGGCTGTCCCGATGCCACCATGCTGTGCAGAGCAGGCACTGAGACCCCAGAAAGACAGAGACAGTTGCCTGAGGAGCCCCAGCTGCCAGCCACTGGCTGCCCTTCGGGCTGTGCCGGCTGCTGCCATGTGAGCAGAGATCAGCTCTCCAACGGCAGCGTCGTGAGTTAAGTAGACGGTGGTTGTTTTACGCTGTGTCCTGGGTGGGTTGGTGCGCACCAGTAGGGCACCCGGAGCACCTGGTAACTGTCCCCTGGGGCTTCCTCCAGGCCCTCTCTGTCCCCGTCATGCCAGCTGCACCCGGTCCACTCTGTTCCCTAAGGCAGGGATGGGCGGGCTTCCCTGTCTGGGGTGCGGAATCTGCCCCACTCTACCAGGCCCAGTTTCTGTCACACCTCCTCCAGGAAGGCTTCCTGGTTACAGTGTTGGTCCGTGTTTAGCAGCAAGTCAGTGTGGGGGACGGTGATAATGAGGAGGGCCGCACATGTGTGGGGGCTGGAGGTACATGGAAAATCTCTGTACCTTCTACTCAGTTTTGCTTTGAACCTAAAACTTCTCTAAAATGAAAAGTTTATTAAGAAAATAAGGGAAGCTGACTCCAAAACCAGATGGAGTCTGGGTTCAAATCTCAACCTCCCACTTCCGGCTGGATTCCTTGGGTAAGTTACCTAACTTGGAGCCTCAGCTTCCTCCTCCATAAAATGGGGTCATAATAGCAGCTACTTCCCAGGTCTGTTGTGAGAACCGAAGGGATGACCTGTGGACAACACTCAGTGTGACCCCCTGATACAACAATCACTGCGCCACGTTGACAATTATTATTATGGCCCCAAGCCCTGGAGTCCTGTCCCCTCTGAGCTCTGAGAGCTCACTCCGTGTGTGAGGTGCATCAGAAATCCAATGTGTGTTATTTACTCGCCCATTTGTTCCACCCGTATTTCTGGGTGCCAGTTGTGTGCCAGGCACGGGACTAGGCTCTAGGGGTGCAGCAGGGGAGGGGTGGGCACCGTCTTTGCCCTTGGCGACTTACATTCTATTGGGGATGGAAGTAGACAAATGCATCAGAGAGTTGACAGATTTTCGTGAGAGCTTCAGAGGGTGAAAATAGGAAGGAGAGATGGAAAAAGAGGCAGAGGTCCCGGAAACCTCCCCGGGGTGTGTGGGGGGTCCATCTTTAAGCAGAGATGTGACGGTGAGGGAGGAGCCAGTGTCAAGGAAAGGGGGCGGAGCGTGTGCTAAGGTTCCGTGGGTCCAAGTGTGCTGGCACCGAGGCAGGGTGAGGGCGGATGGGGGAAGCCAGGAGGGGGCCAGAGTCTGCTGGCGTCTGGGGCTCCCCGGCAGGTGGAGCCCTCAGGGACTGCAAGCAGTCACGTGGCACTGGACACCTGCCACGTGTACTTTCTGTGTGCGACCTTGGTTCATCCTCTCAGCGGCCTGTCCGACAGGTACTAGTATCCTCCCCACAGGTAAGGAGACTGAGGCAGAGAGAGAGAGTGAGGAGGGAGGAGAGAGAGAAAGAGAGAGAGAGAGAGGTCTAAACACCGGCAGTCTGGCTCCGGAGACTGTGCCAGGCTGCAGGCTCACTTTATTCAGGCCACCCCCACTGTAGGTGTGGAAAATGAGGCCCAGAAAGGAGGTTCCGGCTCCCCAAACCCAGTATGAACAAGGAATTTGAACCCTGCCCTGGCTGGTGTAGCTCAGTGGATTGAGCGCCGGCCTGCAAACTGAGGGGTCGCTGGTTTGATTCCCAGTCAGGGCACGTGCCTGGGTTGCGGGCCAGGTTCCCAGTAGGGGGCGTGAGAGGCAACCGATCGCCGTTTCTCTCCTTCTCTTTCTCCCCACTTTCCCCTCTCTCTAAAAATAAATAAATAAAATCTTAAAAAAAAAAAAAAGAATCGAACCCAGCTTCCTTGTCTGCATGGAGGCTGCTTATTCTCTCAAGAGTTCGTTGAAGTCACAGGTCCTGGGTGGGACAGGGCAGCTCCGCCGGGGGCCTGGCTTCCTCATCTGCATCAGGGGTAGTAACAGGCCCGCCCTCTGGGGTTGCGTGAGAGGAGCGCCAGGCACTGGGTTGGAGTTCTCTCAGTGAAGCCCTTGGGAGGATTATTCACCTGCCTTGTGGGCAGGACCCGCCCACTCACTCATCTCTACTCCCTTGGGGAGCTGGTGGCAGCAGGGGGTGAGGGGGGGTTGGGGGGGGCGCTGAGTCATGAGGACTGCAGAGAGAAGGGCTGGGAATGGTGCAAGTTCCAGCAAGTGCGAGGAATGAGGGGCCCTTGGGGAATGTAACATGAGATCCCCGACCCTGGGCCTTTCCAAGGGCTGCTTCTGCTGCCTGGACCACCCTCTCTCTCTCGCCACGCCCTCCCCTTCAGTTTCGGACATCCCCGGGTGGGCGGAGTGGAGGCTTCCTTCTTCTTACCACTTTAAGCAACTTTTGGTAAGAAGATTTTAGGCAGCGAATTCTAGAAAATGCTGTACACGATACATCCCACATATGACGAGCTCTCGGAACGGTCTGCTATTGTCACTGAGCACCAGCTTGGTGCCAAGCACTTAAAGTCGTTCACTTAGCCACACAACCGCTATTGTCTCCGCTTCTCGGGTCCCACCCAAGGTCACGATCTCATCGAAGGGGCGGGGCTGGGATTTGAACTGTGGTCTGCATCGTCTCACAGTTGGTTCCAGCAGGCAGCCGAGAAAGGCAAACAAGCCCTCAAACCCATGGGGCCCTGGTGACTCAGAGCAGACAGTCCTCTAGTCTGCCCTTTCCTACTGACTCAGCCTGGATGATTCCTCAGTCCTTTCTCTGGAATCCTGGGCTCCAGGCCACATCCCCAGGTGGCCACCTCTGCCAGGGTGTCCTCCCCGGAGAGCTGATGGGCAGCTCATGCTCCCATGGAGGCATGGTGTCCTTTGTCTTCTTTGGAGTCACTGTCTTCTCTCAGGAGAAGCGTTGGTGGCTTACAGGATGGGCCTCTCCCTCTGATGATGGAATGGTGCTAAGGGGGAAACTGAGGCACAGAGTGGACCAGTGATGTGGCCAGGTGGCACAGCCACAGCAAGGGAGGCTGGGCAGAGAAGCCCCACTTCAGTTCCGGCCCCTTTCTCTGTCTTCTCCCAGCTTCCGCAGCCCGCAGCCTAGGCTGGACCCCCTTGGCCAGGTACTGCGCTGCCCAGCTCGGCTCCGAACCCCAGGGAACCCCAAAGGCACAGAGGAACGAATCTCTCTGCCACTGATCCTGATAGGGATAAGGGTGCGTCACCAGTTCTATGCCCCACCCTCCTGCCCTGTACCGAGGCTGCCCCGAGGGTGGAGGGGGCAGGGAAGGCAGGAACGGGGCACCCCTCCTTCCCTCTGGCTCCTGCAGAGTCCCCAGCATCACACGATCCTGGAGGGCAGCTCCCGCAGGCCACCGCTTCCTCTGCTTCACGGTGTCCTGCTGTCCCTGCCGGGGCTCGCTCAGGCCACCGCCGCCGCAGGCCTCCGTTTCTCCAGTTTCTGCACAATGGTAGTATTTCCCACCCCCCACCGTTTCATCCAGCTATGTCGACATATAACATTGTATTAATTTCATTTGTACAACATAATAATTTATGTATTTATGTGGCGACAGGAGAGGCAATAAGTTTAGTTAACATCTATCACCTCACATAGTTACAAATTGTTCTTTTTCTTGTGATGAGAACTTTTAGGACTTACTCTCTTAGTAACCTTCAGATCTGCAACGCGATGTTCTGAACTGTAGGCGCCGTGCCGAACGTCGCATTCCCGGAAACTTACTCGTGTAACTGGACATCGGGGCCTTTCGGCCCTCTTCCCCCATTTCCCCACCCCTGGCCACCGCCAGTCTGTTCTCCGTTTCTGAGTTCTTTTTTTTTGTTTGTTTAGATCCCACAAATAAGTGAGATCATACAGGATTTGTCTTTCCCTGTGTGACTTACTTCACTTAGCAGAAGGCCCTCAGGCCCATCTCTGTCGAAGCGAGTGGCGGGCTTTCCCTCTGTGTCCCGGCGGATGTGCAATGGTAGTCTTAAAGCGGCTTTCAGCACAGACTCCCCGCGACTGATTACGACGGACTCCCAGCCCGACCCCATCTGTCCCCAGCCCCACAGAACGGGTCCCAGGGAGCGGACACACCTCGCAGAGGCGCCCTGGGGGGACACGGAGCAGTGGAGAGGGCACCAGCCATCAAAGGATGCATTCAGTTGGGTGAGGGCATTTAGACTGCGCGGTGTGAGAGAAGTTGAGGAATTTGCTCAGGTTCACAACACACCGATTGTACTGGGATTTGAACCCTGGGTGACCTGGCTTTCGTAGTGTGCAGCCCATCTAAAGGGGTTCTCCCCAGTTCTGGATCTGTTCACCAGTCTGCTGTTGGACACCTACTATGCGCCAGGTCCTCTGCGGGGCACTGGGGGGACCCAGGCCCTGCTCTCGCTAAAGAGACGGCCAGAAAAGGTGTGATCTGTCTGCGGCTGGAGCGGGGGAGCCCGGGCTGACCACGCACCCGCACTTGCTGTAGCAGGAGAGGTAAGTCAAGGCTCCAGGGCCCGGATGCGGTCAGAGGCTGCCAGAGGGGCAGAGAGGGACGGGGCCAGGGGCATCCTTGAAGGAGCGATGGAAAAGCGGATCCTGCCTCTGCGGGCTCTGCGGCTGTGCTGTGCGGGGCAGGCAGCAGTGACAACGCGTGGTGACTGGTGAGAGAGGACACCGAAGCCTTGACCGCGGCCTTCTGCTCTGCCTCCGGCTCCTTTCTCCGGCTTCCGCTCTGCCCTGCTCCCTTCCTCATCCTCACTGTTCTTGGAACTTTCCAAACCCCTCCTGCTGGCCAAGGACGCCTCTGTCCTCGGAGTGGAAGCAGCAGTGGACAGTTAAAGATGCGAAATGTGAGCTGGGGACAAGGGATGTGAAGACGAGAGCACGGGGCGGGGGGGTTGAGTGGGTTCGAGGGAACCGCGCAGGGGTGCTCTCCCTGCGCTCACGCTCCTGCCCCAAGGAGGGAGGCGACACCCCACATGTTCAGCGCGGTGTCAGTCCCCGGGGACTGACAGCGAACTTTTCGTTTGGGTGACGTTGGTGTGTAGGATCGGCAGTATCGAGGTTAAAAAATAAATGCTGTAATTTTAATGAAGTTTGTTAAAACATTCTAGGCAAGCATGTGGGGTGAATTTGCACATATTACAAAGGTGACGACCCGTTAACTTTCTAGCTGCATTGCGCCCGAATGTTTTTGTATTTGTCTTGTAACATTCAGAACAACATCTACGCACTTTATGCGCCTTTCCTTCTTTCTTTCCCAATTGGTGAGTGCGGCTTCTTGTATCGACCCTGACTGGAGTTTCTCCGTGTGAATGCCGTGTGAGCGCATCTGCCGCCTGTTTCCGGAACAGTCTGCCTGTTTCCGAAATGTCGTGATGGACATTGTTCTTCCCGTCACCTTTTGGAACATAAATAACGCATTCACAACAGCGGTGTTCAAAAAAACTCGAATGCTAACTTTCTGTACCATTTTATTGTCTTTCTCAGTGGCCTGCTGTACGCGCTCATTTTATCAGAAAGGTCAATAGCAGTTTTTCCTGTATTATATTTGGTAACAATGTTTGGTTTACAACAAACCCCTCTTTTGTTACGTTTTCCATTGATGGGAAGGACCAAAACGTCTCTTTGGTCTTTCCATTTCAAGACCGTAATTCCTTGATTATTTTCTTTTGCAATAACTTCCCCGTGTTTCAATTTGGATGTTACAACTTCATGTGGATTTCCTTTGCGATTTAGTCGTGGCTTTTTCTAACCGATTGTCTCTTGGAGGTCACCTTCTTACCGTCCCGACCTCATTATCGTGTGTTTAGAATTTGTATGCTTCTGCACTGGCCGCACCATCGTGCGCCTGTTTATACTCTAACTCAACACCTGTCGAGGGGTCCCCGGCCTGCCGCCTGAACGGAAAGCCCAGCAAAATTGGCTCAGCGCTTAATGTGCTACTGTGAGACCGGAAGCTCTAGAAGGAGCCCCCGAGGCCAGAACCGAAGGGCAAGCATCTCAGGCAGAGGGAAGAGGCTCCAGAACACGATGAGGCCCGTGAGTGGGTGGGGCAGTGGGAGGAGGCGCTTGGGGCAGCTGGCACTCGTGTTTTATTCCTGTTGGCTGGGAAGCCTTTGGAGGGCTTCAAGCAGGAGAGAAAACTGTTCTGTTTTCAGTATCTGCCGTGACGAAGTAACTGCTTGAGCTACAGCCACCCCAAAACTGTTCTGTGTTTAAAGGGATCCCTCTGGCTGAGGGTGGCCTGAAACCAGAGCCCCGCGGGCGGGCGGTGTGTGGCTTGGACCCGTGGGGTCAGAGGTGGTGGGATGCGGACGGGTTTAGGCCCTGGGGACCTGCTTTGCTACAAAGCAGGGAGAGAACTGATGTCCCTGTGCCCAGTTCCCAGAGGAGGGAACTGCAGCGTGCACTAGTGGACTGCTATGTCCATTTTACGGATGTGGTCATGGAGAGGGAAGCCTTTTGTCAACGGAGACACAATGAAGGTCAAAGGTAGGTCCCTAGGACACTTTCTCTGCTTCTAGCCGGTCTCTCTGTCTAGGTGTGGCTGGGGTCACTCAGCCCCTGGCTTTTCCAGAAGGAAATAGAGGCTCCAAAGAACAGCACTCCTGGCAGTGAGCCTGGGATAAGACTCAGGGCCTCTGCTATGACAGCTAGACCCCTTGTCTCCCCGCGACAGTCCTGCCTTCTCGGTGTTGCTGGAGCGAACCCACAAGAGGACAATAATGGAGGTGATGCTTAATTGCATGTCTCCATGCTCCATGCTGTGGATGCCCAGGGCCCGGATGCAGATGAGGGGGCTCTGCTTTGTGAGGCAGTGTGTACGTCCCCACTGGCCCCCCACGTGTCCACTGTCGGGGTGTGTGTGTGTGACTATGCGTGGGGGTGTGTAACCACCTGCGAACAAACATGTGAGCCTGGTACCCACGGGAACTGCAGCTTCCTCAGGAGAGTCGGCACCCAGGGGCACCCAGCTAACCCCTGCTAGGACTCTGAGTCCTCCCACTTCTCTGTGCCTTCGCTCCGGGCCCTGCTTAGGCTTCTTGATGAGAAAATAATTAACCACAGCCTCTTTTTCCAAGGCTTCCACCCTGCTCTCCCGGCCAAGTTAAAAATGCTCACAATGAACAGGGCTGCGTCTGGGAGGAGCACGAGACTGAGGGCACCCGGGGCCACGGGGAGGAAGGGGGTGCTGGGAGGGAGCCTGGTGCGTGCTTGAGCAAGGGGCTGGGGAGCCAGCACGGGGCTCAGCTCTGGCCTGCTCCCACTGCGGCCTCACTGTGTGAAGTGCGGCAGCTTCACTGTGGCCTCACTGTGTGAAGCGCAGCAGCCTCCTTGCCCGGTTGGGCTTCTGCTTCCTCCTCTGCGGGTTGGGGAATTCGCACTCAACTTCAGTACTT
Source organism: Micronycteris hirsuta (assembly GCA_004026765.1). Lineage (NCBI taxonomy): Eukaryota > Metazoa > Chordata > Mammalia > Chiroptera > Phyllostomidae > Micronycteris > Micronycteris hirsuta. The sequence continues at coordinate 2,430 of PVJI01012383.1, read as the reverse complement.
CCAAAGCTGGATGTAAACAGGCAATCTCCTAGCAAAAACAAACGGCAAATAATCACCCCCAAACTTCTGTGGGTGACCAAGTTTGGGGAATGACACCGGGATATATAAAGTTAAAGCAATGTCTTTCCTGCGGGGCTTTTCAGAGCTTTTATTGGCTGAAAACTATTTTTTTTTGACAAATAATACAATGGCACGTGACAATTCTGATGGCTTGGAAGGGGTTTGGGGAGCTCCCAGCTCTTTCCCGCACCAGCTCCGCCCCCTCCGACCCTGCCCTGGGCGGCAGGCGCTGCTGGCAGTTTCCAGAGCCCGGAGGGATGGTATCATGGCTCCTATCAGCAGATAGGGTACAGGCTTTACCCTGCCAAGTGACCACGAGTTTCCCAAGGGCGGAGGGAGGAGTGTGGGTGCAGCATTTCTCAAACTCACTTGACTTTGACCACACACTCGCTCCCCCGTATTTCTGGGCTCAGCATCTGGGGGAACATTCTTCAGGGACTGTTGGATTCCTGTCTGTACTTCTCTCATGAGGTGTTCCGTAGGCGAACCATGTTCTGAGAGCTCAGACTCCCCTCCCTGAGAAGGTGGCACTGACCTCTGTCCTGGCTGCCACCCAAGGGCTTGCCCTAAAGCTCGAGGGAAGGTGCCAGAGCTGGCGGTCTATCTGGGGACACTGAGGCCCAAGAGGGCAAGCACTTGCCCAGGCCAGGGGCAGGTCAGAGGGCCAGCTAGGGTCAGGATGCCATGCTCCCAGGCGGTGACCCCGGCTGAGCGGGGCGTAGGAGTGCTTTGGCCACAGAGAGCTCCGGGGCGGTGGGGCGGTGGGGCGGGAGTTCTCTGAAGTCTGGGAGCCCTGGCCCCACACTTCAGGGCCATTTCCTGGGAAATGGAGAAGTACGTGGGAGTGTGACCGTGTGTGGTACCCGAACGGGTGGGGCGGCGTGTAGGTGGGGTAGGACCACTGTGCTGCAGGAGCTCCGGGCGTGAGGCGGTGTGCCGCTGTGTCCTGAGTGACCCACCTGTGCGCGGCCGCGTCCTTGCTGCGTCCCGCCAGGTGCGAGCCTGAGCCTCCCGGGGCGGTGGGCGGCGGGGCCGGCGCGGGCCGGGGGAGTGGCCCCGCGGCCGGGAAGGTGTGCCGTGGCGCGCGGGAGGGTGTGAGCCGGCGCGTCCCGCCCCGCCCCGCGCGGAGGCCGGGCAGGTGTGGGCGGGCCGCGCCGACCCCGCGGAGCCCGGCCCGGAGAGCCGGCGGGAAACAGGAAGCGGGGGGAGGCGCGGCCGGACGGCGGGGAGGCCGGGCGTGCGGGCGGACGTGCGGGGGCCAGCCGGCCGGACTCTCGGCCCTGGCCCGCGCGGCGATGTGGGGAGGCCCGGGCAGCCCCGGTGGCGGGGACGGGGACGGGGACGGGGGCGGAGCCGGGGGCGCGGGGGACGCCGCTCCCCTGCGCCGGCGGAGCCGCCGCCCGAGCGCGGAGCCCGGAGCCCGAGCCGCCTGCGGCGCGCGCGGTGAGTCTGGCCGCTGGGGGCGCCGGGGCCGCGGGCCGCCCGGCCGAGCGGGCGCGGGAGAGGGGCGCGGGCGACGCCCCGGGCTCCCTGTGACCCGCCGCGCCTCCGACCCGCAGACCCCGAGGACGCGGCCATGCCGGCGGGGGCCGAGGCGGCGGAGGCCGAGGAGGAGGCTGGCGCCGGTTCGGGGTCCGAGGCGGAGGAGGACGCGCTGTGGGAGCGGATCGAGGGCGTCCGGCACCGGCTGACTCGCGCCCTCAACCCGGCCAAGCTGACCCCGTACCTGCGCCAGTGCCGGGTCATCGACGAGCACGACGAGGAGGAGGTGCTGAGCACCTACCGCTTCCCGTGCCGCATCAACCGCACCGGTGAGCCGCGGGGGTCGGGGTCGGGGTCGGGCCACGTGGGCGGCGCCCCGGGCGGCCGCGCACCCGGCCCGGGGCTCTAGGCCAACAGCTCCGGCTCCGTGGGCCGTGGCCTCCGCATGTGTGGAGTGGGGTGGTCGGCGTGCCCACCGCCCTGCCACCTCCCGAACCGCCGTTACGACCCCGCAGGTCCGCGGCGCTCCGACCGGCGTCTGGGTTTTGTCTGCCTTGCGGCTTCCTCCCACTTCCTGGGCCCACATGCGAGCCGGGGCTGGATGTGGTCAGCAGGGCGTGCAAAGCCAGGGACCTCAGGGGCACAGCTGGTGGACTTGGCATCTTCGGTGCCCTCTGCCCCCGCCCTCTGTCAGCCACACTCTCCTTGGAGAATCATTTCCCCCCCAAGTGCTCAACACCCATCTCCGTGTGATGAGGGTGTCCTCACCCATAGGATGTGACTTTGAACCACGGCTGGTGAAGGGAACGAGGGTCTAATGGACTTGCAGGAATTGGCCAGTGGGAGAAATATTTTACTTTGCTTTTGGGGACAGAGGGGGCCTCTGAG